>VWZQ01010433.1:203594-235948 GCA_013397015.1 Myiagra hebetior | reverse complement strand
TTCTTACACCAAATCTGCTCTATCTGTCCTCAGCTGGAGATGGGAGACAAAATATATGAAAGTCTTGTGGGTCAAGATACAGGAAGGAAGGGGGAGGGGGATCACTCACCAACTACTGTCGTGGGCAAAACAGTTTTGACCTGGGGGAATTTAGTTTAATTTATTGTCTATCAAATCAATGGAGGATAATGAGAAATGAAACTAGACTTTAAAACACCAGCGTTCTTTCTGGGTTCCATTTTACTTCTGATTTCCGTACCTTCTCCACTCCAGCAGCCCAGGAGAAAGGACAGTGAGTGTTGCTGTCAGTTCCTCACACGTGCTTTGCCACTTCTTCTTCTTTAGGGGAAGGACTCCTCACACTCCAGTGTGGGGTCCCTCCTATGGGAAGCAGTCCTCTGCAAACTTCTCCATCATCAATCCTGCCCACAGGTTGCAGTCCTTCAGGAACTGCTGAGCCATGGGTTCCCAATGTAGTCACAAGTCCTGCCAGCAAACCTGCTCCAGTGTGGGCTCCAGTCTCCACAGATCTACCTGCCCTGCAAGGAGCATGCTCCAGCAGGGGCTTCCCACAGGGTCACAGGCTCCTTTGGGCCCATCTGTCTGCTCCAGTGTGGGGTTCTCCATGGGCTGCACATGGATATCATCCCCACCATGGACCTCCAGGGGCTGCAGAGAGACAGATTCCTTCTCTATGGTCTTCAGCATGGGCTGCAGGGAAATTTCTGCTTGGACACCTGGAGCACCTCCTTCTGCACTGCCCTTCATGTTAGCAGGGCTGTTGCTCTCACTCCTCTCCTCTAGCTGCAAATGTCAGGCTTTTTTCCCCTCTTCTTAAATAGGTCAAGAAGTGCTGCCACTCTTGTTGATGGGCTTGGCCCTGGACTGAGGTGCTGGAGTCAACTGGTACAAGATGTAGTGGATGTAGGGGAATCTTCTGCATCTTCTCACAGAAGCCATCCCTGTAACCTCTCCACTACCAAACTTTTCCATGCAAACCCAACACAGCCCTTAAATGGTTTACACCTAAGAGCTGCTGTAAAACCTGGATGGATTGCCCTCATTTTAAGGGGCGCAAGAAAAATGGATTAATTAAGAACAGAAAGACTGCACCATTATAGAAATTTCCTTCCTTTTTTAAACTTTTATTTTCAGGTTCAATGCAAGAGTTTACATAGCGTTTCAATTTTTTTAGACATTATGCTAATATGAATTTAAGTTCTTGGCTACCTAGACCATCATTTGTCATGTGAGATGCAGTTACATTGGCAGTAGCTGAGCTACCTTTGCTGATTCTCAGTCCCATGTAAATGTTAAAGAAACGACTAATCTCAGTTCTGAAATTCGGCTTCTTCTTTGTTTCCAGAGGTATCTAAACACTTGGTGCAAAACTAATTTATGTACAGTAATTTACTGGTAGCCATGAACAACAGAGCTAAGATCAATGAATGACATGTGGTTAATGCCATTCATTTATAAGCCACAAGTTTCTTAACCTTCCTTCTTCACAAAATTTTTGTTCAGGGTACCTGGCTGATTATGGGTCAAGCATACTGTGGGGTTTAGAGTGAATATTGATCAGTAAATGGAAAGACTGCTCTTAACAAACAAATTTATATCCAGTATGTTGTGCCATGAGTGCTTATACAAACTAATAAGGACAGAAGTACTCTGATTTTCTATAAAGCGTTCTTAACCATTCAGAGATTTTACAGACTTCTAATAACATTCCTAATAATAATAGATATCGTTTATGGATTTCCAACAAAGCTTAGTTACTTTTTTCTCCTCAAGTAGGTGGAATGTGACCATTTTTATGCTTACAACAAAGAAATTTTCTTTTTCCGTTCTCTTTGGTTATTATAAATGCCATCAATATATATATTTTTTTTAAACAATCATGTTAAATACTGAGGAGTGATATACTCTCTTACCCTTTCAGAGAAAATCAGGTTAAATGCAGTTAGCTATCAATTTTCAGTGACAATTACACTCTCCCCTGCCTGCCCCAGAAAGATATTAGAGAATGCACTCAATGGTCTATCTCTTTCAATCACCTTTATGGTATCTGACACCCCAGAAGCCAATGAAGGTTAAACCTTGTCTTCCTTTCCCTGTAAATCAGCAGCAAATCTCTTGCTCTCAAGTGTTTAGAAGCACGTTCTGGAGTTATGACCCTTATACAGGCAATAAGGCAAAAATGTCTTCTTGTTCCATTCCCTTCACCAGGAATCAGGTTAAAACTTACAAAATTTTGGTTCAGAATACTGAAGTCAATAATGGAGGTTGCAAGTCAAAAAGGTGTCTAAAGGCAACTGTATTCACCCCATTGAGGTGTGAATGAGAAAGACTGGGATGAAATCCACTGAAAATTAGTGGAGAGGAAAATGGCACTCTGGGGAATCTGACAGTATTTTCTCCAAACTACCAATTTAATCTGCTGTCTTTAAAGAATGACATGTCTTGCAATTTAGTTGGACTAGATGCTTACTTTTATTGCAAGCTAAGAGCTAGGCAGTATTTTATTGCAACAATATATATATTTTTTTTTTTTAATTTCTGTGTAACTTTTTTGTGCAACACAGTTTCCTTAAAAATAATAATTAAAAAAAAAAGATACAAGTCCCTTGGTAGCAAAAGCAATATTTCATCTATGGGCTCACAGGGCCTGAAAATAATACATAAGATGCCCCCTCCAGAAGCTTTCTCCTGTGCTTTCTCCACAGCACAGAGCAACACTGGTTGTCAGGTGAAACTTTGCTATTTGAAGGTAAGGTAAGGACCCATCTTTCTAATCCAGTCAAATCAAGAGGTAATCCGGGGTCCCTTCACCATAAATGAGAACCTCGATTACACTCAGGAAGAATTTGGTCCCATCATCTCATGGTTTGGGTGTAGACAACTTACAGCTTGATATACTACACTTTTTAATCACATTTGATTTATACCTAAGATGTAATTCTACCAGAGGTAGTCACCTGCTCCAGTGCATTGTAAATTGTCTATGATGCACTCAGCTGAATTGTAAAAGTACAGTAAATAATTTAAAATTATATGCAGTAGTTACCTGATAGCTATCTTTTTTTTTTTTTTTGGGTTTTTCAGGTTTTAAGCAGTATGCAGGCACTAAAAATACCATGACAATTTTATGCTTCATTTACAAAATGGTGGAAGTTGCCTAGTATTCAGATGTAGTGCACAAATACAAAATAAGGTCTTTATCATAAACTGTCCTTTAGCTACTGCCGTACCATAATCATGGGACAGGAATCTAATTACTGCAGGGAATTAAAAGATCCACTGCTGACAATCAGCTGTCCTGGAGAATCACTCTTAAAAATATTTTTTTATGATGCTAATTTCTTCCTGTTGGAAAAAACCTCCAGTAAATATTTCTGATGCTAAGGTCTCTTACAGTGTCCTCCATACTGATGATGTGGACAACAGATTAGCTAATTTTTAGCACAACTGGATACAGTATAGGAAGATACCAAAGTATTACTATAAATTTACATTTATATATACATTTACATTTGCCATTTTGAAGCATAGCTGGAAGGAAGAACTATATTTCTTATGACATTGCAGGGCTAAGATATTAACTATCCAAACATGTTAGAGAAGAAGGATATATTTCAGCCAGGTTGTGGTTTAGTGAAAGCATTCCAGAGAAACAGAATTTAACAGGAGGAAAACCATCCCAGAACAGACAAAACTGAGTTAAGTCCCAGCTCTCTGCTGTCTTCTCTTCGTCAAGATTTTGTTCTGCCTTGCAGAGAGAAAATCTTTAAATGTGAGCCACTGTTTTACATCTTAAACTTTTCCAGGGAAACTGAAGACTTTCTCATTTTCCTGTGCTGTATATAGGCCATGGATTGAATTTTGACTCTAAAGCTGTACTTTCAGTGCTCATGCAGGTTTGTGCTAAATGTGCCTGCAAGCTTTAGGCAGCTCATATTTTGCTAACTAAGCAGATCTCTTGTTCCTTAAATGCTCTCTCCAGCTCAGATGCAGCACAGAAACCTGACAACCATGTAGCTTGCCTAAGATTTTCTTTGTGGGGGAAGCTTGGAACAGAGATGCTCTGGTACGGCTTTGTGCCCTTGCCTTCTGCACTTTCCCCTCTGTGCAGTAACAGATGATGCACACTGGTAGATGTTTTGTAGAGTAGAGCTCTGTGGTGCCACTGGGAGAAGGGAACATCTTCACCACAAGCAGATCTGTCCATTCTGCCCTACGCTCACATGCATCAGCATCCAGAGCAACACATCCTCCCTGCAGCTTAGGGTAGGAAAATACTTGCCCAGCTGTGCCTCTGCTGGCCTGTGTGGGACTGACCTGGGTTTAGTTCTGTGGGATTCTCTGATGGGACCATGTGTGATTACTGTCATTAGGTGAGGCATGCCTGAGATTTTGGAAGTCTGTCTTGCCTGGGACACCTGAACAATGCCATTTAAAGCAGAAATGTTACAAAACCATTGCTGAGGGTAGGAAGTGCCGTGTTAGTTTTCAGCAGAGATAGTCAGGGAAATCCCACACAAGACTCCTTTACAGTGAATTATAGCATGACAATTCAGTACTGTGCTTATGATCAGAAAAATCTCATGGTGGTTTTGGTGAGATAGAGCCTGGGTGGAAGCTGTAAAATTGGACCTTTTGTTTCCCAGTCAGGCACATATCTGCAATCTTTACATGAAAAATTTCAGTTCCTTGGACAGGTAGGGAAAGAAAAAAGACAGGCTATATTTACACTTTTATTTGAAATAAATTCAGTTTTGGAAAGAATCAGCCTTTTGAAAAAGTATGTTTTCTAAAGTTTGAACATCCCTCCTGTTGGAATATGGTGCAAGAACTAGATTTTCCCAGACTTGTAATATGAACTGAGTGAGTGAAAGCTGTGGCAAGTCATGTCTCTAAAATTCTACAGATGCTTCCACTGTTTTTAAGGAAAATTTAAAGGTGTACTCGCAATAAGGGTGCACTCACTGAGGAGTGAGACCTGTTATCCTTTGAAAATTACCAAGAAGCCTTATTCTTCATAAATACAAGAGCATTTTGGCTTCTTGAATAAATGGGTCTGAATTCTGAACCCATGCTACCATGGGGCACAATCAGGAAAAATCACAGGCTAAATCCCTGAGCAATATTATAAATGTAATAGCTTGACCTTTGCTGTGTTGCAGTAATTATACTACCATTTTTAATTTATTATACAATTTTTTTCATTTTGATATATTAATTAGCTAATTCTCCATGCACACAGGATTAAGATATGGCTGAGAAATGGTAACAAAGCCAAAGGTAGGGCTTTGCTGTCAGGCTCTAGGAGCAGGCCTGCAGCACGTGGTTTGATCCACAGCTTGCTGCCCCGGAGCCTGTGGAAACAGGGCTCAGGATTAATCTGTAGCAGAACCACACACTAATGCAAATTATTTCCTCAGGCCATATTTTGCAGGTCATCATGCATCCTAATATACATCTATTCCATACGACACACACGTAGAGGAGAAATATCTTCATTTCTGGGTTCAACAAAAGTGTTAACACAATAAATGAATCTTTCATAAAAGCAATCAAAACAAATCAATTTTTAAAAAAGCAAACAAAATATATTTTAAATACCACTAAAGGTGCCATTTAAAAATTATCACACCAGCTGTAAGCAGCTAGCTGCTTAACTGGTCAGTCACAGCAAGCATAAAAACTGAAGTGTTTCCTTGCTGCTGTGACAGGTGCTAGGTGCCACCAGTCCTCCACCAGGCAAGTGGAGGATCCTCAAGATGGGCGTAGAGCCCTTTTATGTCCCAACGCAGCCACATGTTAGCAGCTGGCTTAGAGGAACCACCGTCCTACATACTCCTGCTATTTGGTTATAAAGGTAACATCTCACAGATCACAGAATGTCCTCAGCTGGAAGGGACCCACAAGGAACCCTTGACATACTTGTTGTAGGACTGAGCCCACAACCCTGGTGTTTAAAGCACCATGTTCTAACCAGCTGAGCAAATCTCAGCATCCACACACTTGCCCTGGGATTCACACAGATTCATAGAAAGACTCTGTACTTAGGCTTCCTTTCTGCACTGGCAGTTCAAACACCTTCAGTGGAACCCACTTCTAGCCTAGAGAGAAAAGCGCTAGGAGCTGCTAGAAAAATAAAGAGCTGAGGGAGACATCGGATTCTGCCTTCGGATTTTTAACCAAAAAAAAACAAAACAACCCACTATTAAAAGTGGAGAAAACCTCTTAATTTATGTTTGCCCATAAATCTCAGGGGTCCTGTTTTACACTGCTGTCAGGAAAAAAAAAAAAAAAAATTAATCTGTTTCATATGAGTGAAATTCTGAGGGACTATGCTGTACAAAAGCTATTTTTAAGGCACTATTTTTTTTTTTTTTTTGTGAATAACATGAGACCTAAGGGATTAAATTCCCAACTAATAAAAATCAGCACAGCTCCATTGATCTGAATAGGGCTATGCTGTTTTTTGCCCTGGGGATTAGCCTCACCAAAGGCTTTGTAAGCTTTTGTAAATTAAAGAGACAGGCATGTTCTCTGTTTCCGTGCTGAAAGAAAGGGAGAATTTTGAGCACAGGTTAGTGTAATCTATAGCTTTAGATGATAAAATATAGGATGTTTGAAGGCTTTAGAGACTAACTGTAAAAATCTACTACATTGGTTGAGAAAACCAGAAAATTACGGCTTATATGCATGTATACCCATCCATGTACGTATTCCACTATTATTCAGTAGGTGGCAGTTAAAAGCTTGGATGAGCTTTGCAGTCGCCATTTAGGCAGCAGCACTAGCAGAGGCTGGAGTCAGTCCGCCCGTAAAAGCAGAAAGGGAGGCTGCGATCCAGCCAACAAGAGCATCATCCGCGACCCAGGGGCTGGGGAGCAGGCGGGNGGGAGCAGGCGGGAGGGGAGCGGAGCCGCGGGAGCCGCGGACGGGCAGCAGCCAACACCGGGATAAAGGGAAGCTGCAGCCGGCGGAGCTGCAGCCTCCTTGATCCACACAGGGGCTCCTTTCTGGTGGAGGGAGCCCAGGACAGAGTGGGAGAAGAGCTGGTGCAATGACAGGCAGAAACTGAGGAGCATTTGAAGCCTTCTGTTCCTACACAGGTAAATTCTTTTCCGTTGTTCTTCTATACTATCTTGTACAACAGGCATACCTTTGCATTGAGATTAGAGGTCTTCATTTTCTTCAGCCAAAATCCACAGCGCTCACTCGGGCAAAATTTTCTCTGAAGTCGATAGAGTTTTGCACGAGTTACAACTGCAAGATTTGCTCTAAGATAATATCTTATGTAGAGAACATGGCATGCTGTAAACTGGGGCTAGCAAGGAAGCCAGATGCTGGTCATAGGCATACTGGCCAGTTAACAGTATCATTTTTCGGTGTGCTGGGATGCTAGTAATGACCTTTTTTCCAAGCTGTCTTTCATTAAAACTCGATGAGCTGAATTTTGCCCTAGTTTATACCGCTGCCACTGCAGTGGCTTAAGGAGAGATTAATTTTTTTGTTTTTTTAAATGAAAGCTGTATTTTAACTTAACTGATAGAAGAATGAAAAAATGTGGGGTCTGAATAAGATAACAAAAGGTGTTTCTTTCTCTGAGACAGATACAACTTTGCAGCATCCCACTGATAGGCAGGATTTTTTTTTTTCAGTAGATTGTCCATCTCCCAACTGAATGAAAGAAAATAAACCATGAAAGACTGTTCTCAAGTGCCTGAGAGCTGCTGAATTCAGATTTGATAACACTTTATCTCTTTTTATCTTCCCCATAAAATGTGGGATGCTCTGTATGCTGCACCACTCAGCCACAGAAGCATGAGCGCAGAATGGAGCAACAAAATTGGATGTGTTTTGATTTTAAAGAATTTTCTGAATGTTCTGTTTTCATGAGTACCTAGTAAGTGAACACATATATGCCTGTTTATAAATGCACAGGCATACAGCTATGTAAGCTGTGTACAGTTATGTACACCCCCGTACCTTTCGAGGTAAATGAAGCTGATGAAAATGATTGCTGCCGTATCTTTGCCAAGCTTTACAGTTTAGCCTTATCTAGAATGTTTGCAGGTCTCAACATTTTTAATTCTGGATAAAGAAGGCTACTTTGACTTGTCCCCTCCCCCTCCCTTTTTTACTTTTCTGACTAATGGACTTCAGTTATGGTCAGGAGCTGCTCTCTGGGGTCCATCTGTCCTTACTAAATGCAGTAGTGCACAATTAATGCAGAATGGGTTTTGTGCCATTGTTCTGGAGCTATGAAATATGATATTCCTCCAAGCTTTGTGCTCTCTCACACACCACACACTACATTTCTGAGGCTCTTGCATGAAGAACTGTACAAACATGGAACAAGTTATAACACACAGCTGCAGATCAATGGTCCCATGGATCTGGAGGGATGATTGTGATGTACAGCTATTTATCTTTATCCCTGGTAAGAGAGAAGAACGAATTGGTATAAATGAGCTGTGAATACACTTTGACTGGAAGGTTTTAAACCATTAGAACAGCAAGGTCCTTAAATTACATTCTGGTTGAAGTAATATATAGAAAACATTTTAAATGCTTTTTAGTTGCAGCTTGATAGAAGGGATTATGTGAAATGGTTGCCTGCACGGGCAAGGTGTTGGATTTGACAATCTAGAAAGTGACTTTCAGTACTAAATACCCTTTTTACTTTTCTCTGGAAGTTGCCTGCACTAAAGAGTCCCTTTGCAAGTCAGTCAAGATCTTTGGAAATACATTTTTCCACATAACTCACACCAGCCAGATGAAAGCATATGTCTGCACTGTGCTGCACTAGTGTTTACACCAGCAGACTCAAAAGCCCTGATGAACCTCAGGCTGAATAATAACCCTTTTTCACAGCGCAGAGCATAGCTTTTTGGGAGTTGATTGGAGTTCAGAGGCTCCTTTTGGCCAAGTGGTCATGCTTATATTACACCAGCACTGCAGTCTCTGTAGTACCAATAGAAATAGCAGACTATGTATGAACTGATACTGCTGTTCCTGAAGTCAGTACCAGCACGGTTTCCAGTTTCCTTTGAGGAACACTTGATAACTTTCTTTTCTGGCTTTCTCTTATGCTAGCCAACACAGCTGTCCATGTAGAGCATCATGTGTGAAAAATCAGACTTAGACTTTCATTGTGACAGAGTACGTGCTATTGCTCTCAATATTAATTTTTTAAAATAAATGTGCAATAAATAGTACTCTGGTTCAAAGATGCTCCTACAGAAAGACTGCATTCAACTCCATATTATCTTTTTCTCTCATTCCTTATGTTTATAAACTTAACATTTTCTTCTTTTTTTTAATGGTTTTGATTTATGCACTGCATTGGATTGTATCCAACTCAGAATGCTCCTCAGTAACTCTTCTGTAATACGTAATAAGCTGCATTTGAATGTTTCATCTCCCGCATTTTGAGTGAGTATCAGGACATTTGTACACATAAGCTGAAATAGTATTCACTGTGGGACATTTGGTTTGCTATCTAGACTGATTTGAAATGTTTGTTAATTTCCCCTTAATATTTTTTATTACTAGGAGTAATTGAGCAATAATCAATATTAAGTAGAGGAAGAAAAATGGCAATTTTGTAAAACATGGATATTAGCAATAGTAATTTCCCTTTAAGATGAGAAATTTCCAAAAAGGTACCAGGAAAACTATTTCTCAAAATTTTCTTTTCCATTTGGTATTTTTACTTTACATACAAATATTTCCAAGTATCAACAAAGAGATACTTACACTGCATTTTTATTGTGACATTAAAATTAAACATGCATTAAAATATCTTACTTTACTGCTCGAAGAGAAGTGGAAAAGACCTCCTGAGTGTCAATGCAGCTGTATATATTCATTGAAACAGACCATACTCTAATTTGCCTTTTTTGAGAAAACAAATATTAATTAGTTTTCAATCAGAATATATTGATAACAGGATATTTTATAAGATGGGAATCAAAGATGAGAAAAATGTGAAAAAGTGTGTGTCAAGCCTGTGATAAATGCACTTTTGACTCACACTGAGGCGAGCACCTCCTCTTGAGAAAATAACTTTAAGTTGAATGTTAATCTTCTCTGAGATTAAAATTAGTTTCTCTGGCTATGCAGGTCTGCAATATGCTATGGCAAATCCAGTCAGCATCAACCTGACTGCAGGTAATGAAATTGGTTTCAGTTGAGTCTGAAAAGGTGTTTGAAAATTGTAGTTATGTCAGCCTTTTAGTGTCCTCATTCAAAATATGTACATATTAAACAAAGGATATGAAAAGGGCAAATCCTGAACTGCAGTTGTTTCCTTCCCAAAATGTCCAGTAGTTCTTACTTAAAATTAATCTGTAGCTAAGAAAAGAACACTTGCTTTTTTCATTTGTTCTTGTTTATATTCTTCCCTGAAATTTTAAGCTGACAACTTTTATCTCTTCTGAAAGATTTAATTATTTAAATAATCAAATATTAGCTACTATCAATAGCTAAAATATTGTGGTTAACCCAAATAAATAACATTGCAGCTTTCCCGATCTGTACACACAAACCTTACAATGCTACCATATGTTACTCAGTATTTTTTTATTCTTCAGAATATAATTTTTACAATTCTGTTTAATACTACATGGAAAAGAAACATGAATCAAGAAAAAACTACTGTTAAGGCTAAACCTACCTGTCTTACTTCAGAACTGAAAGTATTGCAAGTTGGGGTGATGAGCATTTATAAACTATCAGAAAGCTGCTATTATTATATTGTACCCCACACTTAAAATTTGATTGCTGGTTTTCAAAACACTCTGATTTGCAGAAAAGTTTCAGTGGAAGAACAGGCTTCTTACTAGTGTCTGGAAGCATATCAACAATCATATTACATTTTTTTATTTAATTGTCAGGGATCATTTTGGGTCCTGCAACCCACTACATTAACCTATTCCCAAGTCATTGCCCAACAAACCTCTGGCAAAATATTCTGTTTAAGCCATTATTATTTGGGCTGTATAACACCACTGGAAATATTCCAGTGGTCAGGATAGGAATCTAGCTATAGTATAGCAATCTAGCTATCCTTCGCAGCCAAGCAAAGAAAATTTAATGACAGGAGTTATATCATAAGAAGTCACAAGCACTTAACCTTTAATAATTTTGCTTCTACAGAAGATTTACATATGTAGTTTCAAATTAACATTATGGAATTGAGAACCACAGTGAAAAGCAAAATGGCTACCTGTCTTCAGAGTTTCCTCTGCTGAATAGAAAACCATCTTCCATGAATATACTATTCTTCTGTGTAAATAGACATATTTATATGGAAGTAGCTTGTTGTCTATGCTGGGATTTTTATCATGAGTCCCACAATATATAGAATAATTCACACCTTCTAAAGTAAATGATTTCTTACAAAATGTTCTTTTTTGCGGTTTTTTTGGTTTTGTTTTGTTTTGTTTTTTTTTCCCAGTGCTTTGTGCTTTTCCATTCAGGAAAACTTAAAAAAAATACCATTATCCATAAGACAGAACCCATTTTTACCAGTGCACATCTGGAGAAGCTGCAACATGTTCACTGCAACATGTGAAGCCATTGCTCAATGCCAAAAGTGACTCTACTATTAGAAACCAGAGGGGCTGAAAATTCATACTGAGTCTCTGATCCTGCATTTGTATGAGTGACAAATTCCAGTTTATAATCATACTGTTCCATCCAATGGCATTATGTCCTACTTGTTGAAAGGCAGATACAATGTTGTAAGTTGATCTTTCCATCTTTACTCAGTTAAATTAAATCTACTGAAAATTGAGAGAAAACTACTGTATTTGGTTAGTTAAGAAAACAAAAAAAAAAATCAGTTCCACAGAGAGATGAATACAATGCTGTTATTTTGACATTTTTATTTCTATATGTGCATTAATGAATACCTAACTACACATATGGAAAGGCTTCTGAGTAATTTCTCTCTGAGTTTTGATGATAAGCACTTAAAGATTAAGACACTGGCTTACCAAAATGCTCAAACAGATGAATCAATGAAGTATCTAACATGCCTAAAGCAAAGCCTGAATTTTGACAGGAACTGTCATGAAACTGTCCCTTTTTAGTCATAAGATTAACCACTAAATAGAAAGTGACAGCCAATAGGACACCTGTCCACCCTGGATAAGCTTTGCAGCATATTTCTGTTTCTGCATGAAAGTTAGGGTTTTTTCATGTGGTAAGTGTATTCACCTGTCCATCCTGGATAAATTTAGCATAATATTTCTGATGCTAAATGAAAGTAAGGTGGGTTTATTTTACATGGTAAGTGTGTTCAATGAAGCTCAAACTTGTTTTACAGTAATGGTTCATTAGTACATATCTGTTACTAAAGGGTAGTTCTGAAAGCCCTCGGGCAACAACAGAGCAAACAATTTCAGTGTATGCCTATGTGTAAAGCTCTTTGTTGGATCAGGTCCAGCACCTTCTGCATTTTCTGCACATGAACCCTCAGCAGGGAAGGGAATCAATAGATCCTTCTGCGTCATTCTTCTGCCACCAGTCCTGCCTTCTTCAACAGGCAATGCTGCTTTAGTAAAGCTTAGTTCCAAAAACACTTTGCTGTCTGTTGTTCCTACAGGAAACATGCCTACTTATCTCCCCTTTCTTTTTCCAGTTCTTTCCTGCCTAGCAAAACTATTTCTGCCACAACATCTGCTGGCCGTATGTTAGCCAAAGAACTAGAAAAGATTTTTTTACAATGACAATTATGCATGTGGGATGTTTTTTCTTTTACCAAGGGTTCCATAGGGTTTCAAACAATTTTGAAAAGACATTTTTTTGGGAATGAGATTTTCAACATAAATTATATTGTTGATGACAATATGACAGTTTGCTAAAGCAGAAGACAGCATCTGTGACTGCAGGACAGCACAGAGAGTGGATTCTATCTCCTTTACATACAGATGTTCTTTGGACAACAGTCTCTTTCTGTAAATACAGAAAAAAACTGCGACAAATTGATCTAAAATCCTCCTGTCCTTTCTATGTCTCTCTTATATTAGGCCAGGAGCATGAAGGAAACAGACAAAACCTCTTAGGAAACACCTCTGAAAGATTTTGTAAAGTTAAATTCACTTTAAAGATTCTAAATTATTAATTTTCCATGCCAATTCAAACATTTTCAACATTGTAGGGAACCTAGCTCTAAAATGAAATCTGTTTCACTTTAAACAAATTGAATTTTTAGTTTCAATTTTTAGTGTCTATGAGTATATTGCATAAGAAAAATGTCTGGTGTTGTCCCTTTCAGATAATCAAGCAAATTTTGCAATAAGGACAGTGTGTCAGAGAAAAGCAGCAGGTTTTTGATACAGTACTTTTTTTTGCAGAAGATGCCATTTCCTAAGGAAATCTCTCTGCTCATCTTTATATAGTGGAGAGAAAAGCTATAAATGCTTTTCTCTCCAACTATAGTTGAGAACAACACAAATAAAAACTGCTACTGCATTTATGCAGTGAAAAAAAAAATCATGATTTACAGTAGTTGATCATCAAGAAGCAGACTTTCAAAGAACATTTTGTTCCACATGAGAATAAAAAACTTCTTTCCATATGGACTAGAACCTCATGTTGTAAGAAAAAGCTGTTTTGACAATTATCATTTGGTCTTCAACTGTGTCCAGCTTTCCATTGACTCGAAAAGACCAAAGAATACAAGCAAAGAAATGGAATGAAAAAGCAAGTCTTATATTAAGAGATGAAGGCACTGGAAGTAGGAAAGTCCCCATTCTTAAGGTACATGTTCATTAGTAGGTATAGTGAAAATACTCCCTGAGGAATGCCTGTTTATCAGCAAAATGAGAAAAAGTTACTTGCAGGTCTCTCTTGCCCTATCTTATATAAATTATGTGACATTTTTGACCTTTGTTATTGGGAAATGGACATTAATCTGACAGCCATGTTGAAATTCACCCTGTATCTTTGTATAGTGGTGCCATCACCGGATAGCCTCATGGACTGCTTATTTAAATTGAGGCAAGATTTTGAACTAAGTGCATTGCTTGTACTTTACTGGTTTTTCACAATAACAATGACAATATCCACAGAGACATTGCCTTAGAGTAAAAAAAAAAAAAATATCCATGAGTGACATGAGATGATTTTACCTGAGGAAAAAGAGCTTTCAGGAAATTAATACACAGTATCTGACAATTGTTGAATTTCATATCAGAATGACATCTCAGTAGGACATCATAAGACCTCAAGAAACTGGATCAGTTAAGGTGCAGTCAAAGCCTCTGACTCCAGAAAACAAAGGTAGCACCACACTGTTTTGTAAAATGAATGCTACACTAAAAGACACAATCTAGTAAAATATATCAACTAAACTTACAACTTGTGACATTTCATGGTAGTCTAACAATGCAAAAATGATGAAAACTGTTGCAACAGAACCCAAGACTGGAAACACTGGAGGTAGGTTGGTTTTTTTGTGCCCATTTTCAAGCATAAATTGAAAGAGCTCACCAGCCGTGAGAGTCTAATCTCATGTTACTATGTGGGTAGATATTCAGGTAGATTAGTTTTCAGAAGTTATTTTTCAGCCTTTGTTTACTTTTTGCCTATGCTATCTATAGCTTAAATACAAACCTGACAGGCAAGTCATAAATACAATTGATAGAAAAGTTAGACTATAAAAAAAACCCAGTTAAAGATAAGAGAGAACTGTGGAGATCCAGTGCCTAAGTACAGGGTCAGTGACACTGATTTAGTAAATGCTAATATACCCACGTGTAATTAATTAGTCAGCCAAAGAACATCAAGAGTTCAAACTATGAAGATCATAATCTGTAACATGAGGCACCTTATTTAAACATTTAAAATGCGTATTTTTTTCTCACTATACAATAAAATAAGTTATTTTATGTCATAATTACTCGGACCTTGGACCGTATCCTTCTATCAGAAAAACCCCTCAATTCTTTCACCTGGCATGTCAGAAATAACTAGGGAAAGCCCGCTAGCATAAAGGTCTGCAGCTGAGTTTGAACTGGAGACAGTGGTTTGCCCCACTGAATAGCCCATCAAGCTCACCTGCAGCAGCTGAGCTAGAGCAACTCCAGCCTTGTGCTCTCAGAGCAGCTGCAGAAAACAGAGATAAGTCAGCAGAGGTAAGAGACCCACTGGATTGCTGAACTGTGCAATCAGACAGTTCAAAATGAAGGGTATGAATGCATGTTATGGAAAGTGCTTTGGCTTTTCAAGTAGGAATAGTGCTGATAAACTGACACTAGAGTATGAGAGTAAGTTTTCACAGAAGTAATTTGTTAAAGTAGCAAAGGCAGCAAATGAGCCTTCATTACAGAATATGTCCATTCTGGTATGTAAAAAGCAACTATTTTTTCTATGTAGATTATTAAACAGACTGGTTTTCTGAACCAGAAATGATCATGTGCATCTGAAAAGTCAGACTTCTTTCAAGTTAATCTTTCCATACCCTCACTGCCCAGAATGCCATAAGCTGATTAAATAATGCCATACTTTATTTTGTTCTCCTGTGTGTTTCAATTAACACATTTTAAGACGAAGAAACATTAGTAAGCTAATAGGGCGATACAAAAAACATTAACAAATGAGCACCCGTGTTCAAGTGCACCACATTCATACAGAATAATTGTCACTGCATGAGATTCTCTGACCAGATCTACACAGAGAACACAAAAAAAGGGTAAAAAACATTTGGGGAATTCTTTCTCCAGTGTGATCATAAAGACTTGCATGAGTTGTTTTTTTTTCTTTTAGCTCCTGAGCAGGATGAATTTTAAAAAATCTGTTATTTTTATTTTGGCAAAACTGAGGATCTTTAGGACTGACAGACCAAACTGTGACTGAGGTTGCTGCTCCTCTGCAGTCAAACAGGCTGGGAAGAAANGTCCAAGACTTACTTAGAACGGAAAGTCCGAACGGTGCAGGGGAAATAAAATAAAATTTAAAAAAATTTTAAAAATAAGAGGTTTTATTAATATGGGGTTTCTGCAAACGTAAACGCCGCGAAGGGACAGCCCCTGCAAGCACCAGGGCTGAGGGCAGCTCTGTGGAGAAGGTCCTGGGGCTGTCCTGGGCGGTGACCTGGTCAGGGCCAGCAGCGCCCCGGCGGCAGCGAAGCCCCCCCGTGCCCCGGTCTGTACGGACAGGAGCGTGGCCAGCCGGCTGAGGGAGGTGATAATCCCCCCGTGCTCAGCACCCACAGGACACCAGCAATGCAGCTGGTCCGGTTTGGGCACCCCCAGCACGGGAAACTGGAGCAAGGGCTGGTGAGGGCACCGAGGTGTCCGGAGCTGCGGCGCTGTCCTGCTCTGCAGGCTGCGGGACCGGGGCCAGCTCAGCCCGGGGAACGCACAGGTCAAGGGACAGCAAAGCATATCCCTCAACACCTACAGTAATAAAGCCATCAAAAAGGTGGAGTTACACTCTTCATATCAATGGATGCTGGGAGGAGAAACAATCGGTATGAGTTGAGGGAGTAGTTTAGATTAGATTCAAGGTGGAAAAAATCATCCTGATGGTAATTTTGCATTGGAGCATGTTTCCCAGAGATACTGTGTGAAAGATTGGAGATTTTTATATCTGTATGTGACAGAAAAACCTTCTCTGGGTACATGGCTGACCCAGCTGTGATGAGCAGTTAGGAACAGAAACCTACTCAGGTCCCTTCCAGCTGGAATTACCTTCGATAGCATGGTAATTGCTAAAGAATATCTGCAAAATCTTCCTGCACAATAGATCTGCTCTTCTTACCACTGTGAAGTTTTCCTATTGTCTAGTGTGAATCTCTTCTACAATGTAAGCCCATAAACTCAATTTTTTTCTTCCACTACACTCTCCATCTTTGAAACAACTTGCTATGTTTTGAAGACTGTTAGTATGCTATTTCAGAATCCCTTAGAATTTTTCTGTATGCTTAATACTTCAGGGCATTAAGTGCCCCATTTCAATTTGTTCTATCTTTTGGGCTACCATCTGTGTCAGTTTTCTTGGAGATTTCTGAGTATGTTTCAAGTATGCAGTGTAATAGATCAGGAGTGCACTCAGCTAGCTTTTAAAGTTTTATTTCTCTACTCCATATTTCACCAATTTTCTTAGTAAAAATTTTCATAATGCACTTTTCCTCCTAGTCCTGTAGTTAGTAGGCTACATATAATATGATTGTGCAGTGCTTAAGCTGCTTCTGAGGTGGAATTCCCAGATTTTGCTCTCTTGCCTTTTCACTCACAAGAAATTATTAAACTATAATTCTTATGGTAGCTCATTCTGTGCAGTCATCCACTACTGTAACCTCTATGACTGTTCTGAATTTGCATGTCTGCGGCTCTTATGTACAGGTTTATTCTCAGTGGAACAGCATTATGCTAAAAACAACTTCCTCTTCTTTCCCCTCATTTTTTTCCAGCTATTCTTTTTCCTTTCTTTTGTAACATTATGATCTGCTAATTTTCTTTGCTCCTCAGAGGGTTTTACCTCTTCTATAAACACACATACAAGCATTTTTTCTGAGGCCACTTTTCCTTTCCATTCCTTGAATACTGCTGTCAGAAAAACAATTTTTCTTCAGTGCCTCAGGATGAACACTCTTATTTATCAATCTTTCCTATATTTAAATAAGCCTCTCAGAGTGACAGTGAATGTAGTGCAGGAGAGATGGAAGGGGTGAAGCTGCCTTCTGCCTGAAGCTAGGCTTGGTAGACAGAGCTGTGGCAGCCCTGCACTTTGCCTCAGGATCAGCATCCCCAGTTGCACTGGTTATTCCGCCTATGGTATGGCAGATGAGGAAGTACAACCCTTTCATGCAACATATTATGTAAAGACAGATGTCTTCAGCTTACTCAGACATTAAAATGAGGACACTATAGGATGCCCTGGACAAGAAGGATAACAACATCAGGATATGCCTGAACTACAAATTGTAGGCATTAGTGTAGCATGCGTTGCCTCAGCTAAAGCCTAACGGGCACAAACAGCAACAGCATCGAAATGCAGAAACAGAAAATTTGGCATGAGCTTGCAACTGGGATAAGGGCATGGAGGGTCCAGTAACAGCCATACCTCTGTGGCATCAGTATTGTCTTGCTGCTGGACAGGTAAAAGGTAACTTAAAATCACCCCCTGCAATGCAGTCATTCCTTCTGCTGCATTGAAGAAATAGCTTGGAGGCTTTCTTTCAAAAGGAAAGAAATATAGGTTGTTCTGGATTTACTACTACTGCTACTGCAAAATTAAAAGAGGCAAATTTAATCACTCGGTGACATTAAGGCACTTGGGCAAGGTTCCCTATAAAACCTGCCTATTTCCTTCAGAACAAGTACAGATGCAGCAAATTTTGCAGTTTTTTCCACACATATCCCTTGTATATCTGGATTTGGTCTAAGAAGTAACAATATCCTATACTGTCTTCAGTTTTTAGGGTTCAAGTTTTTAGTTTATTTCCTTAAATCTCAGTAAATATAAAGACTTGTATGTGTTGTGTACCTATTGAGCTGCTACTGATGGGAGGACAAATTCATCTTCACTTTATTTCAATGAATTCTAAAAGAGTTACAGCTTGAAAACATGTGAAAACTTTACCATTTCCATTATTTAACAATTTCATCAATATTTGTGGTCCTACTATATAATGGATATTGTCAAAGGGAACTGACTGAAGGAATCACAGAATTTTGTGACCTTTGACATCGGCACTTGCCAACCTTGGCAATACAAGCCACTAAAAATATTATGAATATGTCTGCAGAACCTCTCTGATAAGTATAGCCAGTCTCCTGTCAAATATCCTCTGCTGCAAGATAAATATTGGAATGAAAAGGCAGACTGGATGTGAGCAATCTGAGTTTATCAAAATGTACTCTTTGACCTGAAGTGCCAGTGGCAAAATAGACTGAACTAGGACACACACTCCCATGGAGTTAAAACAAAGCTCAGTACGTGCTGTTGCTGAATAATCTACAAATATATCTTAGTTGTCACTCAGAACTGTAGTCCAGTCATAGTGGAGATAAATTCCTTAACTACTCAAGAGCTGGAATATTCAGAGCAATTGACTATCATACACCCGTACAGTGATCTGTTTCAACTATTATTCTAGACTTATTTTAGATACAGAAGAATAATTACCTTTCTACAATTTGTTCAGGCCTTGGCCTAGTTGAAATTTCCAGATGCAGCACTTTACTTCTGTGAATTTTAGTCCAGTAGGAAGAATACTGAAATACATTATGTCAATTTAAAATCAGCCATGAAGTGATGAAGACAGTCTTTTGTTATGAGTCCAGACTAGATTGCGAACCCTAAATTTACTACTGGAATAAAACATTCTATAACCTCCTGCAAGACTTGTTAAATTACTACAACTAGTATGCCATCACTTACATCACATTTATTTCTCTTATTGGGAAAGCTACCTCAACATGCACTCTACACATGTACCTGTACTAATGTCTGTCTTCTTGTTCTTGTTGTTTTCTCTCCTAGGTTTTCCCCCCTAGCTGAGTAAGTGGCACGCAGAGAAGCATGCCTGAGCAAAGCAATGATTATAGGGTGGTTGTGTTTGGAGCCGGAGGAGTGGGCAAAAGTTCTTTGGTCCTGAGGTTTGTGAAGGGCACTTTCAGAGAGAGCTACATCCCAACCATTGAAGACACCTATCGGCAGGTGATCAGCTGTGATAAGAGCATATGCACTTTGCAGATAACAGATACTACAGGGAGCCATCAATTCCCAGCCATGCAACGTCTCTCTATTTCTAAAGGACATGCTTTTATTTTGGTTTACTCTATCACCAGCCGACAGTCCTTGGAGGAGCTCAAGCCAATCTATGAACAAATATGTCAGATTAAAGGAGACATAGAAAGCATTCCCATAATGTTGGTGGGGAACAAAAACGATGAGAACCAAAATCGAGAGGTAGAAAGCAGTGATGGAGAAGCCATGGCTAAGAAGTGGAAATGTGCCTTCATGGAGACTTCTGCCAAGACGAACCACAATGTGAAAGAGTTATTCCAAGAATTGCTAAACCTGGAGAAACGCAGGACTGTGAGTTTGCAAATTGATGGCAAAAAAAGCAAGCAACAGAAAAGGAAGGAGAAGCTGAAAGGCAAATGTGTGGTGATGTGAAATTGCACTGACAGAAGTCAGCTGTGAAGTCTCATCTGAAAATATGCATGTATAACCCACAGACAGAAAACAACCACGCAGGATCCTATTTATTAGTATCTGTTTTAAAAGAAATATTTGGAAATTGAAAAAAATGAGGTACTGTGATTGCTATTAAAAAAACCTGAAAAATAAAAATATGTGTACTCTTGCAATAGATTAAAGTAAATCAGGAAGAAAACAAAAGATGTCCCAGAATACCTTATTTTGTAATTTACAAAAAACAAAGAATTTTCATCATTCACATAATATTAAAGTCTTGGAAAATCAATTTAATATTATCTGCATTTGCATATAATTGCAAGAGAAAGCCATGTATAATATCAGAAGAAAAACAAAGAAATAGTTGTGAAGAAACCTAGAACATACAAATGCATGCTGGATGGCGTTAATAATTTCCTTCAAGAATGCTGTGGATAAACAATTCTTCACCATTTTCATTACTGACTGGTTGGAGAGTGTGCATAAGATAGTCTTGGATCAGCTGAATAAATGAACTATTGCAGAGTAAAAGGAAATGTGGGGACATCAGTCAAAAGGAATAGATATTGTCCCTACCCCCCACCCCCGGCATCGTACTTCACTCTAGTGTGACGCAGTGTTTTAACTGAAGATTGTGCAAAAGCCAGTCCCTGTAAGGGAGCTGGAGATCATCTTTTTTGGACTCATTGCTTCAAGAACGACCTGAGTTTCTGGCTCAAATATGTTTCAGAACAGGCATTTCTTTGTGAAGAATGCCAGATAGAATGGTGTACACATAAAACCAGAAAGCTTCCCCAGGGAAAACTGACTGGGGAGTCCCCTACGCAAGCCTCTGTGGGAGAGACT
Organism: Myiagra hebetior; assembly: GCA_013397015.1. Classification (NCBI taxonomy): domain Eukaryota; kingdom Metazoa; phylum Chordata; class Aves; order Passeriformes; family Monarchidae; genus Myiagra; species Myiagra hebetior. Next base: position 214,927 of record VWZQ01010433.1, on the reverse strand, counting down.
CAGTTGTAAAGCTGCTGCTGGTCAAATGAACACATGGTGTGGTTAGTGTATGAATGGAATGTCTTTTGGACTGGTGGTACCCTTGGAGAGGGGTTGGCATAGTAAACAAAGTTTTTATTCAAATTACCAGATTAGCTGAATGATACTTCTTTACATTACTGTATTCCAATTAGAAGGGTTTATGTTCCTGCACTATGAGATCTATTGCCTTTATATTGTCTGAAGTATTTTATATTTGCCATTTAAACTCATGATTTAAACTGCTGTGACTATTTATAGAACCAAATATATATCTGAAGTTAGTGCCCACAAGAATCTCTAAAAGGAGGTTTTCTGGGATAAGCACTGCAGGATCTGGCATATTAAGACTTGCAGTCAGGACTATGTTATGATGCAATAAAAAGTTCAGAATAGAAAACACATTACTTAAAACATCCTTTCAGGGGAAACTGCTCTTCTCAAAACCTTCGAAATTGGAAAAGGGTAAAAAATGTGAGCTGTCCTGGATGTCTCTCCAAAGCTTTATTAAAAACTAGTATGAATGACTGAAATATGTATCCTAGTGATAACTAAGGCTATCTAAGATAAAATAAGCACATACAATTTTTAAAGGATACATTAAAATGGCGTAAGTCACAATTTGTACCTTAGGAACTGCTTTGAACCAATAAAAGGAGTCTACCATATTTTTAGTAAATGTTTATGTCAAGAAACATGGGAAAATGAAGTTGAGTACTAATATTATTAACCTGCATGCTAGTGCATTATAAATATCTTCCAGGGGATGTTCAAATGCAATTTTTGCATTAAAAATTGCTACCTTGTTCCTTTCAGAGTTATTGCTTGCTTACCTTCCACCTTTGTAAGAAATGTGCAGACGTTTCAGAGGCAGAGTAAGAGTACAAACATGAATTGCTATTAGCACTGTCTAGAAAGGAGCACAACTTCCATCATTCAGTCAGAAGAAATTCTGGCACCAGTAGAATTGAGTGTGAAACTCCTACTGATTTCAAAGAGACTATTTTTTTTTTGTGTTTACTTCATTGCATTAGAAGAGAAAACTGGAAAGAACATGCAAAAAGCTAATGCTCTTCATTAACAGTAAATTTCCAGGCTCTTACACAACACTCTTCATAAATCTCAAAGCACTTTGCAAAAATGACAACATCATTATCTTAACTTCTCAGGTGGTGAAAGTGAGGCACAGAGAGGAAACAACTGCACATATATTGTCCAGCAAGATAGTGGCAGATCCAGGAACCAAAGCAGATCTCCTCTGTCACAGTCCAGTGCTCACTCTGTGTTTTGTCAGACTGTCTCTTCACATTCTTAAGTAGTTCCTGAAACACTGAAAGGAACCTGGTTTGACTTTTATAGCCAAACACATCTTTCTTGACAGTCTGTCAATGTATCAAAAGGTATTTCCAGATCAGGGATGTAAAACACTTAAAAGCACTATGTTTAGTAAGACTTTTATAAATGTTTATACATCGACTCTGTTTGTAAAAAAAATTGCTGATGATACTCAGCATCACAGCGTTGGATTCCATGGATGAAGCTGGAAAATAAGAAGAATGATCAACCTTAAGGCATAATGAGTCTCATATAGAGGTCAAAAGTAGAGAGGTTGCCCTCAGATGCTAACACACCGGTGCCAAAGGTCATCATGTGTGGCACATGCCTTAGCAGCCAGCATAGAATTATGATAGAATCTCAAAGAGAAAAAAAGATCTATATATACAACCTTTTAGCATTATTGCTTTAACCGGAGGAATTATTTACATAGTAGAATATCTTGCAGAAGTACAATATAGGGGATCTTAATTACTTAAAATGTACTGACTGCAAAGATATCACAGGCTGAAATTTAGCCCTGGACTTCTTTTTGAATGTGCCTCGTAGCAAGACTAGAATAATTGTACAGCAAAGATGGAAATAAAACAAGTAGCTGCCAATGTTAGGCTTGAGGACCATTTCCTTTTAGTTCCCAGTTGACTCTTCACCTGCCACGTAATAAGCCATGAAGTATTTCATGGACTTGCATGTATCAAAGCAAGGCCAGAACAGAAGCAATATTATTCAAGGACCACAGACTTAAAAGAGAGCATATTTTATACCCTTGCATTGCCATCTTAGTTTATACTATTAGATTTTATGTATCTTACATATACGTGAGCTGGTTTAAAATGTTTGTTTTGCTATTACATATAGAATTATTTTTTTTAATATGGAAAAAAAAATAAGGTAGATAAAGAAAATATAAAGCTTTATTACATTTTGTGTTTTATTTGGGAATGTGGTATCACTATAATAACCCGTTTAAAATGTACATACAAAATATTTAAAACATGTAAGGTCTACAGTGAATTTTAGCACCCAGAAAATGCAATCTAGCCAAAATGAATCTTTAAAAAGCATGACTTTTATATGTAGATATCAATTATTAAAGTATATTGTTGTCATGAAAATGTGTTAGGATTTCTTTAGCAAATATTTTATTTTAAAAATGAATATGAAGTCATTTGTGTTTACTAGTTTCCATGTTTGTGGTGGTGTTCTAAACATTCAAAATAAAGTTTTAAATCTTAACACAAGTTTGGAAGAAGACTTGTTGGTGCCTGCATTTTGATTGTTTTATATTATATATATTTTTTTTAATTGTAAAGGCAATTCTCTAAATCAAAACAGATTCTAACATTCTAGGCAGTGTCCCAGAGTCTTCAGCTATATGCATCAGTCCTGAGAGAGTTGGAGCAGTATTATCTTATCTAATAATCACCCTTTTTTTTATACTCCAGCAAACACATACCTTTCAAAGTAATCTACCTTCATTAAAAAAAGCCCAAAAAACCCTCAAGCCAAAACAGCTTATTAGTAGGTGCTCCTTTTGGCCAGCAAAAAACAAAATAATTATGGAGGCTAGTCTATATTTTTTTATTTGCTTTAAAATAATGGCAGATCAAACTGTGTGCTTGTGAAAAAATTATACTTAATGTATGGATCCTGCTATTCCTGCCCATTTCTATAAAATTCCTGATGTTATTGAAAAATTTCCTCCTATTGCATTTTATATTACCACCTGTTACAAAAAATGTCAAATATAATACTTGAAGACTTCTTGCAGTTTAGAAGATGCAGTCACAGTTGTTCAATTAAATAATTATTTCCGTATGTAAGCAATAATTCATATTCAACAGAGGAAGGGATCAACAAACAATTTTGAGTACATAGGCACGTTGATAGGCATTTGAACCAGTGACAAATTACTGAGCATTGAATGTAAATTGCATGTCACTGTGAAGTAATGGCGTGTCAGCCCACAGAGCTTTTTATTTTTAGTAAAAGACACCCCAGAACTCTTATTAATTTTTCTTATTTTTTTTTTTTCTTCCAATATGCTATCATTTACTGGTCTTGGTCCTGATTCTGATGCAGTCTATGGTAAAGCAGTGGATGTGCCAATTCAGTGTCCTGCGTTTTACACAAGACAGTCACTAATTACTTTATGGATGCTTACCCTATCATATTCCACAGAAACACCAGAAGCATTACAAAATTCCCTTGCTTTTAATTTTTCTATTTTTTTTTTGTCATTGGTTGCTACTCCTGTTTACCAATGGAAAATATTTTCATTTTTAATTCACACCTTCATTCAAATTTGTGAATGTCTGTCGCGCTTATTTCATTGGCATTTTAACTGACATGTTTCACCCACCTTCGAAGCACATTTTCTAATTAATCCACAAATTTAATTCATGTAGTCAAGTGTGCCTAAAGTTTAACTCCATGAAAACTGCAAAGAGAGGGAGAGCAGAGCTTTGAAAATACATACTGGATGCTCCTTGTGAAGGATGCAGACTCTTCTATAAATTAACCAGAGGCATATTCAGTTTAAAGAAAACATTAAAACTCTTTTGTTTCATATAATTAATCTTGGTTGATAACTCTATTTTATGAGTCATAGGGGTCCTACTGAAATCATAATGAAGCTGAAGTGCAAAGGAGGAGCTGTTATTCATTCTGACATATTTGTTTCATGCTCAGATGCCAACAAGTGGACCACAATGGATCCTACAAGAGCATCTCTATTCTCAGATTCACAGATCATACTGCACATGGCAAGGTGAAGGGGTGGGGCAGAGATGCACCACAATATATCCCAAAATTAAAGTCAGCTTCTCAGCCTCTGCTGGTGCACTGAAAGCTGTGGATAACAGTGCCTGTCACATGGAAATTATCATTGTATTTGTATTCATTTCATTAGAGAAAGCAACAAAGAAAGAGGCAGAGGTGGTGCTCTTCCATGAGACGTGCATGGCAAATACTTCTTTTAATATATAAGAGAAGAAAGCTCGTTCTACATTATCTTTCAAAGAGAAATGGGGACACCATTGAGGGGCCATTCACCCCAATGTATATCTGCTTTGCTGCAATTTTATTCAGTGTTGTTGTAAGGATACTATGCCTTTGGAATTTCCCTTCCTTTTTTAATGGTTTAGTTCTTGCTGCTGGTCAGGCTAGTCCTCAAAAACAATTCTTAGCCTATTTATTAATTTGAAATCACAATACAATAGTGCTGTATGCTTAGGCACATGAATTTAATTCCAGGTTTTTCCTGTAGGCCAGATGCCCCCTGTGCAGTGGAGTCATTGTAATAAAAAAGTAGAATTATAATTTGGGAGGGGAATTAGGCTCAAAGAAAATGGGAATATCAGAAAATTTTACATTTTACATAACTTAATATTTCTTAGAAAATTCTGAGATCCACAGGGGCTCCTAAAACTGTTTTCAAAAGAAAAGGCAATATTAAGTGGTCATGCTGAGCTGCACTAATGAACACGACTCTTAGGAACGTCACAACAGTAGGTTACACAAGGAGAGCAATTGCTTCTTCCTCAGTGATCTAATACAATCTCTAACTCCTTATAAAAGCAACTTCACCCTGAATGGCTGACTTGTATGCCTCTGTAGGAGAACACACTCTGTAGCCACAGGGTTTTAGCTCTCTTTTTCTTCCTCTTGCACTAATTTTGGCTGGAGTAGAGTTAATTTTCTTCACAGTGGCTGGTATGGGTCTGTGTTTTGGATGTCTGCTTAACAGAATATAGAGATGTTTTTGTTATTTTTGAGCAGGGCTTACACATGGCCAAAGCCTTTCCTACTTCTTGCACTGCATGCTGGCAAGGCACGTAGGGGTGTAATGGTGGACACAAAAGACTGATGCCCAAAGATAATGGCAAGTATCACCAGCTTATTCTCCCACAGTACAACTTTTTATACCTTTTCCCTATATCACGTGCATAACACACACTCCTTTTTGCATAGTATTTGGCTAACAAACTATGTACACATGCATTCCATCCTTTTCTAATTGGTCACAAATCACTCTGCTTTTTGTTGTAAATGTCAACAAATGTCCTCATTTTACTTCTTGTCTCTCAAAGTTGTTTATCTGTCTTGTTCAAGGACACAGCTGCATCCCATCCAGGCAGAGGCTGCCTGCAGCCCATTCCTGTCCTCCTAAAATTCCCCCTTTTTGTTTTTCAACCTCAGATGCTGTGTTTATCATCTTCTGTAGAGCCCTTTGCAGACAAGATAGGAAACTCGGTACAAGCATCTCCTGTGTAGTTTCCACTAATTCCTGAATGTGTTTGGGAATTGATTTTGATTCATTTTTTAAATCTATACAGCACATACCATCAAAATCTCAACACCCTTGCCAACTGGATAATAACAAAAAATGAATAGCTGCATGTTTTTTTAAAGCAGTGCAGTGAATGCTACCTACATCAGTGGCCAGTGCAATAATAAACTAGCAGCTAAGCATTCTCTTACATTCCATAAATGTATGTCACCACTACAATCTACTGATAATGTGTTCAGTGCTCTCTGCCATCACCAGTGTGCAGTGTGGCTTGCAATGAGTAGAGTATTGGGCATTATCATACCTAACTGTATCATGGTGCAAGGCCCCCCTACTGTTCTACTGGGGCTTTCTGCCCATGCATGGTCTCCACAAAGCAAAAACAAATCTTTAGGCAATGCTCTGGGTTTTGCCAAGCCCTATTGTTTGGTTTAGTGCGTGCAATAGGGTCACCCAAATATTCCTGCTATTCCAGGGAGTCAGGTGAGCTGCGGCCAGGTTCGTTGCTCTGAGGCGTGTTATCCAGCACAGGCCGAACACAACGAGCAGGCACCTACCGAAATCCTGGGTCTGTAGAGACACAAGCATATCCACGTACCCAAGTAACAAGATCCCATGGGCCTTCCCAGGCTCGTATTTGCAAATTGCAAACCTAGACGGAAGCAGGGCCACAGGTACTGACACTCAGTGACTGTAACAACAAAAAATGCATTAGAATAAAAGGTATGGTACACAAGAGTGGGACAATAAGACGGTTTAGTGTAAACACAGCTTTCCAAACCCTTACTTGTGGGGTTCCACCCTGCATTCCCCCTTTTTGTATTTGAAGAAAGGTTTTAAGTGTAAAATGAAAACACTCTATGATGGCTTGACCAGTCGGAGAATGCAGAATGCCAGTGACATGCTGAACACCCCAAAGTTGCAAGAATCGTTGAGTGCGCTGAGCTGTGTACCCAGGACCATTATTAGTCTTTATAACACATGGTATGCCTAAAGCTGCAAAGGTGTCACACCAGTGCAAAATCACATCTTTAGCATCCTGCATGTACAGAGGTCCAGCAGGCCTTAGAACATGTGCCCACAGAAACACGTACATATTTAAGGCAACCAAACTCTGAAATGTGAGTAACGTCAGATTGCCACAGCTGAAGAGCTTGCAGCCCTCTGGGGCTCATCCCATCACGAGTCATGGTGATGTGTTGCTGACAGTCAGAGCATGAGGCAACAATATCACGTGCGGCTGCAGATGTAAGATGGAATGGATTGCGTAGGGCGCGAGCCCCTTGATGGAAAAATTGATGTGACTGAATCGCCTGTTGCAATATATCTGGTACTGGGGCAGCCCATGCCAGGGCTGTCAGATTATCTGCATGGGCGTTTCCTTCTACAATGAACCCAGGCAAGTTGGTATGACTAAAAACATGGACAATATAAAATGGTGCAGTTCATTGGTGTAATGTATGCCATAATGTTTTTAGCAAAGAAAACAGTTCCTTGTTATTTACCTCTTTCAAAACAGTATGATCTAATTGACAAACTATAGTGCACACATATTGAGAATCAGATACAATATCTAAATATTCAGAAGGCCAGGCTTCAAAAGCCATTGTGACTGCCCATAATTCTGCCATTGAGGGGATCCATCCTGGTGGCCTATAAGGTCATACCACTGATCTCCCTCCTTCCCGGTGACAAGCTTGCCCTGATCCATCGGTAAAAACTGTGCGCTGTTGTAAGGGGGTCGATGAACACAGGAACAACTCCACAATTTGCAATTCTAGATGCATCTGCAAAAATTTGTGTGCAGGGTGGTGGAGTAATATTTTTCCTGGAAACCCTACCATGGCCATTTGTAAAACAGAACTATTGTCCATACACCAGTCCCAATACTCAGAGGTTAAGGGTACGATCATAATGGCTGGCTCTTGCCCTGATAGTTGGACACAGCATTGTCTGACTTTACAAATTACATGAGCTATCAGCTCTAAGTGGGTGGTAACCATTTTCTTGCGCTGGTATGATAAAAATAACCATTCCAAAAAATGTAAAGGGTCCTGCCAACTTTCATGCCATTGGGCTATGGGGCCCACAGGATGACCCTGAGACAGTAAAAACCAACACTGACGAAAAAACCACTGAGAGGTATGGTGGTAACTACTTTCCAGGCTTTTTTCTTTTGTATTGCTAGTTCTACCGGTGCTTCAAGCACTTCTGGCAACAAGCTGCTGGGACACAAGTAGGGATCACCTTTCAATAAATCAAAAAGTGGTGCCAACAGCATGTTCAATAATCCCAATAATGGTCTGATCCAATTAATTGTACCTAACAATTTTTCTAAGTCCCTCTGTCTGATACTGNATGGCTGGCTCTTGCCCTGATAGTTGGACACAGCATTGTCTGACTTTACAAATTACATGAGCTATCAGCTCTAAGTGGGTGGTAACCATTTTCTTGCGCTGGTATGATAAAAATAACCATTCCAAAAAATGTAAAGGGTCCTGCCAACTTTCATGCCATTGGGCTATGGGGCCCACAGGATGACCCTGAGACAGTAAAAACCAACACTGACGAAAAAACCACTGAGAGGTATGGTGGTAACTACTTTCCAGGCTTTTTTCTTTTGTATTGCTAGTTCTACCGGTGCTTCAAGCACTTCTGGCAACAAGCTGCTGGGACACAAGTAGGGATCACCTTTCAATAAATCAAAAAGTGGTGCCAACAGCATGTTCAATAATCCCAATAATGGTCTGATCCAATTAATTGTACCTAACAATTTTTCTAAGTCCCTCTGTCTGATACTGTGTTGTTCCAACTTTGCTGCAGGCCTCAATCATGTCTACTAGTGTAGGATTCTCCAGTGGCAATAAAACCTGCTTACAGTCCACATTCACATTCTCTTTAGCTAATTGGAAAAACAAAGTTTCTTGGGCCACTACATTGTCAACTTGTTTCTCAATCGCCTCCCTAAGATGATCTATAAATATTATATATGGATCACCTGGTTTCTGCTTGACTGTTGTTCACAATTGATGAGGGGTTCCTACATCTAGTACACACTGCATCTCTTGAAATGCAAGCTCTTTTCCTTGCTGTAACACTAAGGAAAGCAGTTGGGCTTGTAGTTGCAGGGTCTTAAGTGGAGGGTCCCCCATAAGCTGGGCTGGACCTGGTCCAAAATGAGGGTCATCTTGAGAACGTTCTAAATTACCCATGGCGACTTCATTCACTAGCCGTCGCCACTGTGACCCAAAAATCATCATTTAAGTCAGACTGAAGCAAATTTGGGTTACCTGCTGACAATCACAAGGGGTTAGCTCATTAGTAAAGATACCTCGCAGCATAGACTGTGCGAAATGAGAAGCAAACCCACGCTGCATCACTGTGCTTCTTAGGTCTTTGATTACACTCCAATGAAAAGGATCCCATTCATCAGGGCTGTTGCCATTATTTCAGATCACAGGGCATGCTAGAATCCTGTCTGCCAAATCTGACTCTCCCACGTCCTTAGCTTGTTCATACAATTTTGTCCAATATCTCTTTGGATCCGCCCCCTGTACTGAGATGGCCACTGGTTCTAGAGTAAATATATCTTGCACTGGAGGGGTGGTTGGCTGACAGCCCACCCCTCCTGACTCTACTGGCCCCGACAGATTGATCAAAACAGGCTCAGGGTCTCTGTCCTGAGGCCATACTGGCTGTGCTGCCTCCAAAGGCATTGGAATGTTACTGAAATCAGGGAGAAGAGGATAACTCTCAGGCGATACTGGGCAAATGGGATCCTACACGGAAGCAGTTGCGGGGGGAGGAGGAGACGAAGGGGAAGCAGCCGCAGCCGGAGAGAGGGGTCAGTTGTCAGGGTGGTGGCTGCAGCAGCAGCTGCCGCTTCTCTGTCAGGTTTTAATTGCAGTAATGAGTCCCTAACCAATCGCCATATTGTTAGCGATCTTGTGGCTATCTCGTCCCCCTTTGTAGCTGCCTCCCATAATGCTTGCCCTGCTTCCTCCCATGTTTCAACAAAAAAGGCAGTCTGTACATCTGCTCTCACCCTGTTTCTTTTGCACCAAATGAGCAAGATTCGTGGTGCTCGCTCCTCATTTTTAATGCTTCTCTTCTGTAATATTCGCAGCAGAATGTTCAAAATAGATTTTTCTTCTGCTGACGTTTGAGTCCCCACGCCTGTGTTCCCAGTTGGTCACCTGAGGTCAGGAGTCTCTTTCTGCTTTTGTAAATCATCTGGACTTTGAGGCTCTCACTCTCCACCTTGTACTGCCAGACTGGGCTCCACCGCTGGCTGCTCTAAAGGCTGCAGTTATTACCCCTATCACTTTGGGGTCACAGTTTAACAGTGGACATAAAAGACTGATGCCCAAAGATGGTGGCAAGCATCAGCAGGTTATTATCCCACAGTACAACTTTTTATACCTTTTCTCTATATCTTGCACGTAACACACACTCCTTTTTGCATTATAATTGGCTAACAAACTATGTACACGTGCCTTCTATCCTTTTCTAATTGGTCACAAATCACTCTGCTTTTTGCTGTAAAAGTCAACACACGTCCTCATTTTACTTCTTTTCTCTCAAAGTTGTTTATATGTCTTGTTCAAGGACACAGCTGCGTCCCATCCAGGCAGAGGCTGCCTGCAGCCCATTCCTGTCCTCCCACAGGGGTGCACAAGAAACTGGGAGCAGACACACCTGGGACAGCTGATCCGAACAGACCCTACCAGACCATGTGGTATCATGCTCAGCATGTAAAGCTGGATGTCGAAGGAGGAAGAGAGAGGTGGTGGCATTTGTCTCTCCAAGTCACTATTACATGTGATGGGGTCTGGCTCTCCTGGAAATGGCTGAACTTCTGCTTGCCCATGGAAAGCACTCATTGAATCCTTAGTGTGGCTTTGCCTGCATGCACAGCTTTTGCTTTACCTACCAACCTATTAATGTCTATCACATCCCTTGATTCTTCTTATTTGTACTTCTATAATTCTCTGCCTGATCCCACTGGTAGTGGGAGTGAGCAAGCAGCTGCTGTGGTGTTTACTTGGCTGCTGGGGTTAAGCCATGTCACCTATTTAGGCCAGGCAGTCCTCTTTCCCACTGCATGGAGAGAGACAGATGTTCTCCTCAATGAGAGGAGATGAATTCTACAGCTAGGTCCTTTTCTTCTACAAACCTCACACTTAATCAAGGCTCACCTTTTACAATGGAATTAAAACCGAACTGGAACAACAAAGTCTAATGCAGCAGCAAGGGAAAGCAAGTTAGTTTTATAGAAACATGTCTGTAAGTGCCCAAATAATAATATCTTTATATGTAGCTCTAGGATGTGCATATTCATTAACCAACAAATGGTAAACGATTGTGTTAGAAGAAAGAGGCAGAATTATGGACAGTGGTTTTTCTGGGGATGCTGAATGCAGAGGGAAGGTGAATGTGTGTAGCGGGTTGAATTTGGTTCCCCATACAGGCCACCGATTCGTGTAGTAGTTTAAGGGTTAACTATGGGCATTAGCCTTCCCCGATGTCCTTGCAGTGAGATAAGCTGTTAGGAGGAAAGCAAACCAGGCACACAACTTGAAAGAAAGAAAAAAAAAAGTTTAATTAACACCCAGATGTTAAAACAACAGAACAAACTTTTCAGAGCCATCCCCACCTTTTTCCCCTTTCCCAAAATCAGGGTCACAGT
>VWZQ01010433.1:188891-203176 GCA_013397015.1 Myiagra hebetior | reverse complement strand
CCGAACTTTGCCCCCCTCCTCACCGGGAGAAGGAGGGGAGGAGGCAGGGGGCAGGGGCGCCCCATCCCCGGGCCCACAGGCTCCAGGAACGGGGCCGACCCCTCTCCATTTCACTCCCGGCCCTGCACCGAGCTGAGCCGGGAAACTGCATCTCCTAAAACTCCCGCCTTCCGTGGGGCTTAAATATGTAAAATTTTGAGAAGCGCATTGGCCCAGAGGGCTGTCTGTCAAGTCTTGGCTAACCCACGACAATGTGTTTAGTTTCAGTGGTAATACTTCGCAGGTATTAAAAAAAGGAGGAAAAAACAACTGCATATTCTTGGAATTATCCTAATGATAAAATCCATTATTTATAGATGAATCACTCAGAGCAAGTAGCAATCAATATGAACCTCAAAAAAAAAAAAAAGGTTGAGGTAAAAGAAACAATCTTAAATTCTGTCCTTCCTTTCCACTGTCATAACCATATTTGTCCATGGTTGCTCTCCTGTTTCTTTTCAAACTCTAGTCTGAAGCTAAGACTGCTGAATTCTGAAAATTTGACCTACACCTAATTGTTTCATGATTTGGTTGCCTAGTGAAAAAATCTGAATACCATTTTGCAAAAACACGGAGTTATCCCCTTTTTAGAGAACAATTTTAATTTATTACTTACTAGAAAACAATTCAAAATAATGTATTAATAAAGTATTCAGAGTGGTTAGTAGGCAGCCACTCTGTTAAATCCTTCCCGTGAAAAAAAAATCCTATCTGTTACGTAACAGCACATAAAGTGTGGCCAGATTGTAGAACTGGAAAATACCGTGAAAGCCAGATGGATGCAAATTCAGAATTNTGGACAGGGGAAGTGCATCTGTTTGTCTGTTTTCCCTGCATCTCCATGTCTTGGGGAGAGCAGTCAGCCAGACTGCCTTTGCCACAGCCAAAGCACCCACTCTTTCCAGCTGGAAAATATTTATAGAGCAGAGGGAATAATCAAAAGAGCACCGCTTGGGGTACAAACAAGTGATGCCTGTATAATGTTGGCAAGTATGGTGATGTGAGGGGATGCAAAAATTAGGTGAGTCAAAAGTAATAAACCTCAGCATTATCATATGGCCTCCACTGGCTGTGTATTAAGATACAGTTCTGCGTCTCTCAGAAGTTACCGTGTCTAAACATTAGATTACACAGCACCACTTTAAACTACTTTTGGAAGCTAGATTATTTAATTTTAAAAAAATTAGAAGCTGTCAAGAAAGTATATTGTTCTATGTAAAGGTAGGAGATAATGTATTGTTAAATGAAACTACTGTTTAAAACTCTATTCTATTTATTGTTGTGACTCTTTTAACCTGTCAGTCCTGTTTTCTCAGAAATTAGTGCTCTTCACTGGGTCTTAACATGAGTTAGTTTAGGAAAAGAAACTTTCACATCAACATTATTTTCAGCAAGAGATTTTTAAAGTACATTCAATGTTAATTAGAATTTGAAGTTCGACAGAAAAATTTAACAGCCATTTGTGGAGACAGTATTAGTCATCCTTTTCTCCCACAAATACATTTTATGGTTTGAAATGTCACTACAATGGATATTTTAGAGCACCAACCAGAAGTTTCAATAGGAACAGGTTTAGCTTGTATTTTAACTTTCAAATACATGGAAACATGTGTAAGTTCAAATTTTTCTAAATGTCAGGGAACATTTGTCCTTAAGTTTTCCAGTTTGTTTTCAATAACACTGTGTTTGTTGTGGTAACAATGGGCTTGGTATGGAAGCAAACAACAGGATTTTTTACTCTATGGTGATTTATTGTTGATGTTTTTTTTGGTATGGTAACCCACTGAACCAAGAGAAAGATAAACCTGTAAGTTACAATAGGAGACTCATAGGAAATGTTTTGCTTTCCTGTTTTCTAACTCAAACTTTGTTTGAACTATAGCAAAATGACTAATACCCATGAGTCCAAATTAATTTTTTCTACAACTGCAGCAACTGTTCTTTGTTCTTGAAGTTGCAGGAAATTTACAAAGCATAAAAAGTGAAAATTGCATTTCTCTATGTCCTTTTAATAGGTCCTGTTGTATAAAATAGGTGTCAATTTTTCAAAACCCATCATATCTTCCAAACTTAAAGGACAGGGTGGAAATATGTTCCCTTTGGATACACCAGCACTTACTCCCATGGTACTTATGCTCAAGTTTTGTTTAGTTTCTAAGGTATGGCATTATTTATGTATTCTTTTCAGAAGGTTCTCTTTAAAATAAAAAAAACAAAGATGAAAGGCCATGTTAGATGAAAGCTTTCTTGAGCATTCATTTGAAGATAGCTTTCTTGCGAAAAAAAAATTGAGTTCTCATCTCAGTCTCAAAAGCAACAACAGCATAAACCTATTGACTTCTGCTTTCATTGATGTGATTGGCTTTGCATACAGAGGGGATGACTAAAATGACAAAACGTCTTAATTGCACCATGGTGTGAGAAAAGGAGGAAACAACTGGATAGCAAAAATTACCTGCAGGAGATGATGGTATCTATTGATTTTGCTTTTAATGTGTCATCCATGGGAAAAGAGGCAACATTCCCATTAGAACCTTTGAATTGTAAAGAGCAATGTTCAATACTTGAGAGAATTTAGGTAGAGAGAAGTTAAGCTGGCTCTATCTTACATTTGCTCACTGACATGACGTGTCCAGGTGCGCTGAGTGGCCAGTAGTTCATTTGGTCTTTGATGAAGACTGCCTATTTTAAAATAAATAAATTAATAGGTACCACTCCACTCCTCTTATCTTATGACTTTGTCCAGGATTAGAAATAGAAACCCTCTAAATTAGTGGGAACAGGTCAGTTTGCCTGATTTTTGGAATACTATATTTCCAACTAGAAAAAGTAGAATTTCCTAGACCTACTGGGAAAGCTTTCAGTGTTTTTTGACACATCCAGCTGGCTTTCAAAGACAGACAAATGAATCTTAAGGTGTGTTCTTTTTGGGAATAACAGTGACCAATGACCTTCAGTGAGAATTATATAGTGAACTTCTTCCCTTTAGTTTTTTCTTTTTGAATACCAAGAATATCAGATACAAGCAATGTCTGTTGCTATAGCTGAATGAGATATGAACTGCGTAATACTTTTATATGGCTTTTTACATTAGCAGATCAACAAGAAAATTCGTATTATTTAACATAAAGGGAAAACACCACACGGAGACTTGGCTTTGATTCACAAACTAGTGAATGGTCAGATGCAATTCAGCTTTTCTCTCTCAGAGTAATGCTTTTGCTCCAGTGGAGGCAACAGCTGGAGTGCTGTGTCCAGTTCTGATCTCCAAAGTACCAGAGAGACAGGGAGCTCCTGGAGCTCATCCAGCAGAGAGCAAAGAAGATGATTAAGGGACAGGAGCATCTCTCTTGTGAGGAAAGGCTAAGGGAGCTGGGGCTATTAATTCTTGAGAAGAGAAAACCATGAGATGGAATTCCTTGAGATGGAATTTCTTTTATTCACTCCAAAATTCTCAGCTGAAATGCCAGGAGCAATAAAGTTTAGATTTTGTTAAAAATAAAAACAGAGAGAGAGAAAGGCAACTCTGAGACTGTATTTTTAATACTGTTTTTTCTTTTAAATTATGTGCATGTTGCTTAGTTTTTTGCCCTTTTTTTTTCCCCCTCAGTTAAAGAAGATCCTGGGAAATACTCATAACAGCTGATAATTATTTTCCATCTCTCTTCGCCCACTTCTATGGCTAAACATTCTGGGAGATAATACATACAAAGTTGCTTTCTTCAGGAATTACAGTTACCATGTCCTGGCATTTGGACAAACTATGATAGAGTAGAAAAATCCCCACCTGGCAACAGAGGTTGCCAGGTTGGCAGTGGTGTGGGTAGGAAAATCCAACTTCACAGCATTTTTTAATTTTTCAGTTCATCATTGCAGAGAGAAGAAGTGTATCTGCCAGAGGATCTGTTTCTGGATTTTTCTGTTATCCTTTATATTTCCAGATATGAGGAAAAATAGACTGGATTTAGTAATTTACGATCTACAGATATGTCTTCAAGCAAAAATGATGGCATATTTATTTTATGAAAAACCTGAAGAATGGATGAATAAGAACCTTAGTACTCTATAAATTATTTTAATGCCATATGGACAATATGGTTAGTATAGCAAGCAATATCAAAGGCAGATTAATCACGACAGATTCATTGAAAAAAACCCACCAAACCAGTGAAAACTTCAAAATAACCTATCTTGAAATTCGAACATCTCTCAAGAGTGTTGTCAATTGGGTGGCTTGGTTTTCTGTGAAACAATTCTTTTGTTGCTTAACATCTTCAAGCATACTTGGAAGGGACATTATGCCTACGTGGAAGATCCCAATGGAATCTGAAGATGATAATTTTTAATTTTTAAATTCTGCTTTATTTCTGTCTACTGAGAAAATAAATGTTTGGATTTAGTGTCTTGGTTCCAGTGGTTCTTTTTTCCCTCCGGTTAATAAAACTTCTCTGTGGACTTGAAAAGGGCAAGTCTTGATTCAGCACTATATATGTCTTCCATGTTTTAATGAGCTTGTGCATTCAAACAAATAATGTGATACTTTGAGATGTACATTACTTCACTTGAGACTAAACAATGTAGCTTACGAGACTGCAGATCAAAGACTGTCCATTTTATGAGCACTTTTTTATTTTTATAGAGAGCAATAAAAGATGGAGTACATAAATTTGTTATTCATTCCTATTAAAACTCATTTTCTTTTACCTATATTTAGGTACAGTGGGCTATTAAGTATAATTACCCAGCACTTTTGAATGTCAGTTTGCTATGGAAAAGCAATGTAGCTATTAGAATGACAATTTTTTTAATGTACAGATTTAAATGCACTATCTAAAACTTTAGAAGAAAATAAGAACTGTACCGTGGTTCCCTCAACATACATGAAACACAGGGAAGCTTCTGTGTATATTACATGAGGTATTATTGCTACCTAAAGAGGCAGAAAATCATTCATATCCTGGTTTTGTTTCATTTTTCTGTGCTTTGTTTTCAGAAGACTTATGGTTGCCTTCTAATGTTCACCATGTCCTTCTCCCTATCTAAAGGGAGGTGGTCAGGTCATTTTCTGAATTTGTATGTAACTACAGAGCTGAGAAGATTTACTGAACTCAGAAGCTGGAAGATAAACATTCAAGACCTTCAAGCTCAAAGGTGCTTGCTTTCTTATTCACTGCTACTTGAGTGTCTGAGAGAAAGGCAATTGCTTTTTCCAAGTTTGGTAATATCAGGCTTTGCTGAAAGAGCTACTGCTTGAAATTTCACCTTCAAGAACAAATTGAACATGTTATTTAATTCAGACTTTCTGGTCAATTATTCAGACTGCAAAATAATGTAACATCCAGATACAAGTCCTCTAAAAGCAAGACCTTTTGAGGATTTACAGTAAAAATACCTACAGAATTTTTCAAAATTAACTGAGGGGTTATCTTATAAATAATTTTCAAAATTCACTAACTGATAATCAAGAGATATACTGGTAATCCAAGTAGCAATTTTTCATCTAGGTTAAGATGTGTTTGCTGTTTTGGTTTGGAGCCAGACAGTATTATTATCAGAACTGNAAAAAAGTCCAAGGAAAAAAGCCTTTCACAAAAGCAGAGGGAAAATAGAAAAGCCAAACACCATGACACTTAAAAGAAAATTGAGGTTTTTGCACTGGTTAGTTAGGTACACATTATAGATGAGATAATTGAGTCTGACTGGATAAATTGCCTCCCTAAATTTCAATTTATCTTTCTGGACAGCATGACATGTAGTTGACATGTCCCACCACACAGAGAAGCATATCACTTGTATGTGGGGTGAACAAACCCAGTCAGCAATACATTCTCTGGTAATTATTGTCTGTGACAGAATACACACTGCTGACAACTGTCATGCTCTTGGAAGAATGCTATTTTGCAATCCTTCAAAATATTAGTTCTAAAACAGATTCACAGACAACTCCCAATTTCATGTTAGGAATACAGTATCACACCAGCCCAGCCTTGTCATGAAGGAAGCAAGAATTTGTGTTGCTTAGTACTCTGCTTTCACGGGTCAGTGATGTTACTTTTTTGTTAGCTCATAGTCAGGTTTCCTTCACAGTCTGAGATAGACAGTTTTCTTGTTGTGGAGGCTCCTGCCTGAACTCCTTTCCTGGGGATGTAATGAATAGGAAGCCAAGGCATTGCACAATGCCACTGCACAATGGGTGCCAGGGGTCACTTAACAATTTCTCCTCATAAAGGAAAAATGTGCCTCCAAATTGAAGAAATCAAGTTCATGAGCCAGTTGCTGTCCAGATATCCTTGATGGAATATAGTTGATCTTGCCAACACAGCCAAAGGAAGGTGAAGAGTTGAGGGATGCCTGCAGCAATTACCAGGACAGGAAGTTCCTTGCTGGCACAGGGAAGTATCTATGTCTTAATGCAAGAAACTTTACAGAGACTTCTAGGAAACCATCCCACATCCTGCATTGTGAATAGTGACTTCTTCAGGAAAGGAGAGAAATGGAGAGGCTGCTGCACCAGAAGTGAAACTTAAGGTATTCACAAGATGTGAAAATTTTATAACTAATTATTTTCTAATAGCCCATTTATTGATGGATGAATAAATACAATTACAGAAAGTTTGGCTGAAAAATACTACCATTTGAAGTCCTGTCCTATTTGATTACATGCCATCAAATCAAGTGGAGAGCTGACAATATCTGACATGTAGAAGGCTGCAGCCAGCAAAGCATAATGCTAAATGTCAGGAAAAAGATACAATAAATCTGAAATCTGTTGTATCACACAGAAAAGGAGTAGTAAAACTCAAGGACAACCAGTCATCTATTCCAAAATCTTTGGGAAATATGCTGTATGAATATAATTGTTATCGCCCAACTAAGTATATTTTTATAGATTTACTTTTACCCAATTCTTTTCAGTTGGTTGAAGAGATGTGAGATAATGCAATTATTGCTAATATCAAGACAAAATAGTGGTGCCTGCTGCTCTTGAAAGGCAGCCTGGATGTACTCTGACAAGGGGAGGATACACATGGAAGACACCTGCAACATCTGGAGTCAATTGGTCCAGTTTGCCCAGTATCCAGCAACACTTTACCCCCTGTTGCAGGCTGATGTTTACCAACATCAATCACAATCATTACAGCTCCCTCCCACACTGGTAGAAGGTGTGTGGAAGGACATACTCACAAAGACCTGGCTATTTTTCATGGTGGTCACACCACGTCCCAAAGTGCCCCACACCACACACTTTTAAAACACTTCTAGGAAAGGTGACTCCACCACTTCCCTGGGAACCTTGTTCCAAAGCTGGACCACAATTTCAGTGAGAAATTTTTTTTCTAATATCTAATCTAAACCTCTCCTGGTGCAACCTGAGGCCATTTCCTCTTATCCCGTCACTTAGTGCCTGGGAGAAGAGACTGACCTCCATCTGGCTAGACCCTCCTTTCAGGTGGTTGTAGAGAGCAATAAGGTCCCTCCTGAGCCTTCTTTTCTCCAGACTAAACACCTACAGCTCTTTCAGCTGCTCTCTAGACCCTTACTCAGCTTCATTGCTCTTCTTCCAATACTACTGCGGGTATAGATCTTGATACACAGTCAATGGACTTGCATGCTCAGGTTGTTGGAAAGATAAAGTGTGGTTATTTCAGAATAACTTTCCACAGGAAATTTTATATAGAAATCTCAGCACTAATATTAAAACCAAATATGGAACACAAATACTGGAAGTACTTGTTGTTGGTATATATAAATTCTCTGATGAGACGGGATAAGATTAGTACCTTTAGCTCTTACTGTGATCTGTCTGAGATTTTTATCAATTTATCTGAGCAGTTAGAAAATGTCTGGCATAATAAAACTCCACCTGCTTTCTTATAATGGATTATATTACTTTGTAGCTTTTATGCTAATGTCTTGATGTTTTGCTTAACTGACAACTTTAAAATTAAAAGCAAATTAACAAGGTCAAGAAATGCAAAGGAGACTCTCCTTTTATATAATACTTGCAAGTGTTCATTTTATGGTAAATAAAGTATTATATAATTCACATTATTAGAATGAATAAGGACATCCTAGGGTTTAATACATGTAGCAAAATCAGACATATTTTTGTATAAAATCTGAAAATGAGTGATTTATTAGAAGTTTACTTAGGTGTGCAGTATTACTACTATGTTTAAAGATTTAAACTAAAAGTTTTCAATCCTTAAATATGAACAATAGCTCAGTAAATACAAGTTTAATTTCCATTTTCAAAGTGATACTAACTAATTTATGTGGTCTTCTTAACAGCATCATTTTAAATGAGGCATAAGAATGTTAATAGCAAAAATTAATTTCCATACCCAGAAAGCCTGTTGGATAATCCAACATAGGTATAATCCCAGATTATTGATGATTACAGACTGCAAGATTTTAAGTAAAATGAAGAAAAAAACTGCATAACATTTTTGTAATTAATAGGTCTACCCTGCATGCACCAATGAGTATGTTTAAAAGTTACTGTGACAAATTAATTTTAAAGATTTTAATTTGACAGTCTTTCCCTTCACTACTGCTTCAAGGCCAGAAAATAATTTTCTTTAACATTTGAAATTGGTGACACTGCCTTACTTTATGGATTGTTTTTAAAAATATACTGTAAATCCCACAGCAACAAATCACATGATAATCAGCTTTGTTTAGATTTTTCCCATATTTCAGAATAATTTATTTCTATATGCTTAATACTGATGATAAGGCTTCATTTTTGAAACCAAATAAGTCAGCTACATCCTTAAGAATAATCACTTCTTTTAATATTTTTCAGATTTTTTTTTTTCCTCTTAAATGTCTTTGAAATTAAAACATCTTAGCATGTGTGACACAACAGTTTGTTCATATTGTTGACTGTCCAGGGACAGCCATAAAACTACAGAAATGCAGATAAGGATTTTGATCTAGAACCTGGAAATGTGTAATGAATACTGCCAGCAGACTTTTAGTGTCGAATTACCACAAGTCCATGAATTTCGTGCTAGAGCTGTCAGCTGAAGAAAAATTCAGTCTGATACGATCAAACCCCACTTTAGAAACATAGAGCTTTTCAGATGAAAATCAATGTTATAGCATTGCATATAGCAATGTTATAACAGTGTGTGTGTGTGTGTGTGTGTGACATTTTTTCCCCATTTTTCTTTTTATTTTTTCATGTTCTGTATCATCTTATTATTTAGATGTCTAGAACACAAGTCAGAGAACTTAGATGGAGGGAAAAAAATAAGGCTTTTTATTCAATTTGGAGGAAAGAAAATAAAGCCTAAAATAGCACTTGGCATACTCATAAAGACATACTTTATTAAGCATCTTTTAGCAAAAGTAGGAAGTGCATATGTACCAAAGACATACACCATGCTACTGCAGTATCTCTCCCATAGCACTACCTACTGAATGCAATCACAATTCCTCACAAACAGGTGTGAAGGGCAGAGGACCAGCAGACACAAGCAAACTGTCACAAAGGGAGGACTTCTATTGACATGATGTAGCTACTGTGCTAGTGGTTTGCACACTGTACTTTGTTTCACCAGGGTAAAGAAAAAAATAAAAGAAAATTACAGTTGTGCTCCAGCTCTGGGTGGATATGGTACCACGAACATTTTATCTCCCAAAAAAATGTCTTCCAGGGGTAGATGCTTTGGTCTGTGTTTCTGAGGTACATCTACAGGTTTAATTAGCCTTCACCCTCAGACAATGTCAATCCTGTGCAAGCTGACTGGGTCATGCCCAACCTGACTAAGTGTTGGCACTCAAGGAAAGGTAGAAGGCGAGAAAAATTAGTCAAAGCTAAGTGAAAAGAGCAAATAATTGACGTTGTAATTCAAGGTACAATTCACAGGTAAATGAAGAATTCTATTTTCAGGGCTTTTTTCCTTTAAGTCTGTAAGTTCTGTACAACATAGCTGTACAAGTGTCTGCTCAGAAATGAGTAACCCAAGCGGAAGAATTATATGCTGGGCAGGTAATGGCTTCATCTGTGTATAGAGCTTAACAAAGGATGAAATTACATAATTTATGGTCCTGTCTGTGTGTGAAAACCAGATCTTTGCTGTTAGGAGTCTGCCATTGGAATGCTGAAGTAGGTAGTAGCATGCAAGTGGTAGCAGCACATGAGCTGTGAAAGTCTGTGAAATGGACATGGCAGATGAAGATGGGAAAATGTTGATATTACCAAAATTTTTGTTCATCCAGACAGCCACTGGCTGTAGCACCAGGAGTGGAGTTTGAGGATGCTGCAGTGCAAAACCACAGAAAGCATAGGTTGGAAGGCATTTCTGGTGGTCATCCAGTCCCATGTCCTGCTAAAAGCAAAAAAAAAACCAATGGTGTATCATGCCAATCAAAAGTTTTTTCAGCCAAATCTCCACATCTCTCAGGTTAGAAGTGCCACAGTGGAAATCTTTTCTTTTTCCCTTGCTGTAATTTAAGCCTGCTACCCTTCATCCTGCTGCTGAGTGCTTCTGCCTCCTGGCATGCCTGGCTCTCACTATTCAAACACAGTGCTCTCAGCCTCTCCTTAGTACATGTGGTCCAGTTCCCCAGTTATCTTGGTGGACATCCTAAAATTTGTCAATATCTTTTTGAACTGGGAGACACAAAACTCAGAATAAGAATCCATTTGAGGATTTACGAATACTGAATACAGGCAAACAGCCTCTTCCTTAAACCTGCTTCCTACACATTGCCAGTGCAACCTAGTGTGCAGTTAGCCTTCATTACTGCAAGGACACACTGCTGACCCATCTTCAATTTGTTGTCCACTACAACCCTCAAAACTTTTTCTTTAAAGTCCCTTTCTAGCTGTCACTTTTTTGATTTGTTCCTCATATGGACATGACTGCAAGTGTTATTGAATTTTGTGATTCCTGTCTTCTCTTCAGATAATAATCTTGAGTTCCCTTTCACCTTGCTTGGTCCCTTCAAACAGCACTGCTCCATACAGGTGAGTCTCATTTGCAAACTTGCCAAGGAACTACATCCCATCATGTGAGTTGCTAAAGACATTAAACAGTCTTGGTTTCAGGATCAGCCCCTGTCAAATGCCTGACAGCATTTGTATCCAATGTTCCATCTGTCATCTCTAGCCTCTGAGCATAACAACCCTGACACTTTTTAACTCCCCAGTAGTCCATTCATCCAGTCTGTACCTCTCCCTGGTTATGAGAATGAGAGAGACCATTCTGAAAAGCCACACTGAAGGTAAAAAATAGCTGCTGCCCTCCACCTGTCAGCCAACACACCAAGAGAGGGCAGGAAGGTTGGTCATGCGCATGATGCTCTTCATAAATCATAAATCTGACTATTCCAGCCTCGTTGTTTTTGAATATGTATTCTTTATGGGTAGAGACTCTGTCATGAGGTGGGCACGTAATTAAAATCCAAGCACCCTGATATTTCCTTCTAACATAGCAGCTAAGCTGTGTGCTTTGAGTGTGTCCCAATAGCTTGGTGCACCAAGGAGCCAGGAAGTAAAATGCTCTCAAAGACACCTGCAGACCAGTGAGGGTTCCCCTTCTGGGCCAAGTACTCCATACATCCAACTATGTATGACCAAAAGGCACCTCTTTCAGTTTAGGTAGAAAAAGTGCTCTTCCAAGTTACTTGTCTTGGATCATGCAAACTGGATTTAGGCCATAAATCATGGAAGTGCTTATTTGGGTTTTGGATTTAAAGCCTCTCCTTTGAATGCTGTAAAGAGCTATTCTGTCTCACACTTCATTAAAACGTATAAAAAGATATTCTGGTTCTCTGTATCTTGCAACAATCCAGTTGCCTCAAAGCGTGCATTATTTTTATATGATCATGTGGAAATTTCATAAGGAAAGTGATCTCACATCCTGTATGCGTTGCTTTTTTAACATCCTGACTGATGGATGGTATATTTTCAGCACAGCATTCAGAGCAAGACATACTATATAGATGAGAACAAAATTTACAAAGCTTATAATAATTTTTTTACTTTCTTGAATTGCACTTGGAGCCCAGCCCAAAGACTAGAAAAAAAAAAAGCTAGAAAATTTTTTCAAGATTTTATGCCATGCAGTTTTTTTCTTTCTTTACAAATAATGCTGGTGCTCCCATACTTGCTCTGGAAGGGGTATCTTGCCCATAATTTTAAACCTGGACCATCACTGCCCTCGGTTAAATTACAAAGTTGTTTGCAGGGGTTGATTTTGTGCAATTAGTCGGTGCTGCTGGCATATGCATTTCAGATTTTGTTTCACATTTCACATAATTAGATCAGAATGTTTTACAGGGTCAATATTAAACATTGTTAAAACGAAAATTATTTTCCCCTTAACTCTAATCTGTAACACCTCACTAGAAAAAAGAAATTGATTTTCATCTAGCAGTGGGATTACCCATCCATTAAAGTAGCCTTCCAAGACAGACTTAGGTGAAATGTGGTGTTTCTAGTTTGCAGCCTTTTGAAATTTTGATCCAATTTTTCGGAAGATTCTCTTTCTGTGTGTGTGTCTTTGATGGAATCCAGTCCATGGATATACCCTAGTAAGGATAAGGAAGCTCTGTCCCAGGAACTTAAATCTTTCTGGTTCTTCAAGAAGGATCTAGGTCTCTCAGGACTCACAGATAGTCCACTGTAGCCCCAGAAGCCAAAATCCTGAAAGCCAAGAAGGAATTTGAGAAGACCAGGGATTCTTAAACTCCTTTTAGGGAATGACAGTCATAAAATACTGACTCAAAAAAACCCCAACCAATAATCATATTAATATTATCTTCTATTAAATAAAGGAATCTAAATATTTAGACTTCATCTTAGGATCCCTATCAATAACCACAAAAATTATACATCAGTGTTCACTTTAACACAGAGCTGTCTACATTCACAAAAAAAAATTTTTACTGGCATCATGACTCCAGAAAGACAACACTGATTTTACTGGGGCAGCAAAGTTGGAGGGAAAATAGCAACTCAGTGAACAACATGATGACCTTTGACATATGCACAGCACATTCCTCAAATAAGTTGTCCAAACCAGCCAACTCTAGAGCAGAAATGGGCTGGAGAAAGAAATGTGTATAGCGAAATACAATAATCAGAGATTTTTCTGCCAAATTACTATTGAAGTCTCCTGACAATAAGCAAAGGCATACTAATTTTAAAGATTAAATTTTTTTAATGAAACTGTGTACTGAAATGCAGAGTTATATTTTTATTCTGGGAGGAAGCAGTTAGCATAAAGAAGTGCAAGAAAAGCACTGTAAATCTCCACTTAAGTAAACCAAAGAAATAACAAAGAGGTGAATGTAAGCTTGCAACATACCAGAATTAAATAGAATAATAAAGTAATTTGAGTTAGGAGGGACCTTTACAGGTCATCTTGTTTAAACCTGCCAATAGATCAGGTTGCTCAAAGCCCCATCTGACCTGGCCTTGAACAGTTCCAGGGGCTTCCCTCTCTGGCTTTCTTGTAGGCACCTTTCAGGTACTGGAAGGCTGCTATAAGGTCTTCCTGAACCCTTCTTTCCTCTGGCTGAACAACCCCAGGTCTTGCAGCTTTTCTTCATAAAAGAGGTGCTCCAGCCCTCAGACCATCTTTGTGGCCCCTCTCTGGACTCACTTGAATAGATCCATGNAACCAGAAAACCTGCTTTCAGGTCTGACTTCAAACTGAAGAAATACTTTTTAGGAACAAAATCTTTCAAGTTTTAAAACAATTCTGTGTCTTTGTGGCCCCTCTCTGGACTCACTTGAATAGATCCATGTCCTTATTCTGAGGAACTCAGAGCTACGTGCAGTACTCCTGGTACAAGGGCAGAGCAGAGGGCCAGAATCCCCTCCCCACCCTCCTGCCCATGCTGCTTTGGATGCAGACCAGCAAAAAATTGGCTTTCTGGTCTNGAAAAAATTGGCTTTCTGGGCTGTTGAGTGCACATGGCTGGGTCATGTCCTTTGCATCAGGGCTGCTTAGCCCAGCCTGTATTATGTTTGCAGTTGTCCTGATCATGGTGCAGGACCTTTCACTTGGCTTTCTTGAGCTTCATGAGAGAACCTTATCAGAGACCTGCCTCACAAGCCTATCAGTATCTCTCTGGGTTGTATCCCTTCCCTACTGCACGTCTATTTTACCACACATCTAGTACAATCCCCTTGCAATGAGCAGGGACAGAAAGATGTGATACCTGAAATCATATAACTTCTAAATAAAGCTCCCCTTATTGTTTTTCTACCTTTTACAATTTTT
>VWZQ01010433.1:176234-188520 GCA_013397015.1 Myiagra hebetior | reverse complement strand
TTATTCTGACTTGGCGCCTCCCACTGGTTTGTTTTCAAACTACTACATTCTGCCATTCCAAAACAAATGAAAAGGATAACTTCTCAGGGAAAACCCTTCAATACATTACCTTAAAGGAGGCCTATCAGTATAATAGTAATGTGTTATTAGATAATTTAAGATTCTCATGTGAGCATCGCTTTGTGGCTGAAGTGAACCCTGTTCCTCTACAGAACATTTATGCAATATCTGAGACAAGATACAGAAAAAATATTCTGACTGTTTTGTGGAAGTTTTCAGGGTGTTTTTACTCAAGACTGCTTCATGAACACAAGTTAACTTAAGGCTTATGAATTCCAAGCTTGTGGTAGCAGAAATAGACAGGACACTTTGACATATAATGTCATTATATTTTGTCTCTGTAGCATAGCCTCAGTTCTTGAGCCTTTCCTTCTTTTCATGTGACTGAGAACCTGCCCTGTTCTTTTCTGTCCATTGTTGCTCATTCTGTTGTACATTTCTGAAATGCCATGGAGATATTCTTCCTGAGGCAGGGAGCATAAAAGCCCTAATTTCCACAACAATGTGATGTAATCTGACAATGCGTCATTAAATGTCATCTGCTGTAAACCTGAAAAAAGGCAAGTAGCTCTAGCTAAGATTGTGTAGTAACACAACACAGCCCTACTTCACTATCTAGAGAAAAAAAAATCACTATCCTGACCTGCAACTAAATGTCACTTTTTACCCTTGCTATGCTT
The DNA here is from genome assembly GCA_013397015.1 of Myiagra hebetior. Lineage (NCBI taxonomy): Eukaryota > Metazoa > Chordata > Aves > Passeriformes > Monarchidae > Myiagra > Myiagra hebetior. The sequence goes on along the minus strand of VWZQ01010433.1, from coordinate 187,780 downwards.
ACTCAGTTAGGAACACTAAGTGTCTTGCTGCCATAAAAACAAAAAAGACCTGAAAGTGATAAAGAATGAATAAACTACTGGTGAAAAAATAATCACATTCTGTTAACAAAATACTTCAACTATAACTAAAACTAGCAGAAACAAATACTCAATATTATTTTATCCTGTATGATATGCTTTACTTCCAGGTTGAAAACTTTTTGCTGTTGATTTTACATCCTTTTCCAAGCTAAATGCAACCTTCATGTTTGATAAAAATGAGAACACTTTTTTTTTTCCCCATACATTAGGAATCTGTCAGAGGGCTTCATTTCAGCTGGAATGAGTAACATCCTGTTCTTATGCACTAAGCCATATTTCTCATCAAAACCCCTTCACACCCCTGTGGAAGGAGGAAAATGGCTGGTGAAACAGCATAGAGTTCCCTTTTTTACTAACTGCTGCTTTATTCTTTGCTTTTATGTGGAATTAACATTGTGAAAAAGAGATGTTTTATTTAGTAGTTACTCGGATATATTTTAAGCAGCTCAGGACTGTCTGGGAAATCTTGCCATAATAAACAGTTTCTGTTTTGATAAAAGACAAAAGAACTTTTTTACTAATTCTTAGCCAGACTAAATAATTCCCTGAAATATGATTTTTTTTTTTTTTTTAATATTCTGGATTTCTACCAAAACTGGTGTCGACATGAGGAGATTGGTTCCATTTTTATGATTTCACTTCATTATTAAGTCAGAATTATGTTGCTGTGTCCATTTACTAAAAGATTAATTTAGATTAAGTTTTATAAAGATACATGTTATAAAATGGGAATATAAGGCTTAATGTTTCGGCATCGTTTTCATTTGCAAATTGGCATTTTTTCTGATCTGTTCAGTTACATCAGATTACTGAAGGGTTTTGCAGCTTAGCTTCTATCTGATGAACTTTTACAAAGAAGAAAGGACAACTGCGTAATTCTGAACTTAGGGCATACCACTGAAATGTAAACTTTGTACTTAGTACATTCTCCTCAGGATGGGGAGTGCACAGTGTCCTTTTCCAAGGAGACAGCAACTCATTGCAAAATGCTCTCAGATCTTGGAGTAATGACCTGGCTCGTGCCACCCAAGCTTCCCATCACACTGGAAGGGAAGTTGCTGGGTGGGCTCTGCTGCAAGACCTCTTCCCAAACACAGCTACTGACCTGTTTCTATGTTTTTTTTCCCACTCCTTCCCTAATATATCCCTTCCCCTTTTGTAGAACAGGCATGACCCCATGGACCCTAAGTTTCAAAAATGTTCCTGTGACTCCTTGCAGTACTTAAGGCCATGGTGCTCTGTTCTTCAGAAAACAAGGAAAAGATAATTGTCTTTTCTGAGTGCTATTTTATAATTAAATTGCAAAGAAGTATTCATCTTCTTCCTTGGCTGTAAAAAAAACCTAAAAATGTAGAGGCAAAATGTGAAAAGAACAAAGTTGAAGAGGAAAACTAAAAATATCAAAAAATAGAAAGTAACTATTATGTAATTTTGGATGGAAATTCAAAAAATATTATGTATAAAACCAGTGAAAATAACCTAAAATGAAAAAACAATCTTTCTCTCCTTATGCTTCCCTCTGCTCTCAAACTCTGTGATACCTTCTTTTAGAGTCAAATATCACAAGTATTTATCTTTTACCAATATCAGTGAACTCACAATATGTAGCAAATCTTCTATAAAAGAACTGTTAAACACTGCATGTTAGGAGATAAATGCCTAAGAAAAATAATTAAAAATTAATAAAATATTTGCTGGTGAGCGGATTCAAATATTTTAGAGCAAAATTATATTTAAAAAATCACCCAGCATAATTAATTTCCATCTTTTGTTCTTCAGAAATTTCACAAGCTAATGGATCATTCTAGCTGAAGCTTCTAAACATTTTCATTCCCTCTACTGCAAGACTAAAAGACTGCATAAATCTTAATGATTAGTTGTTTGCTCTAGAAGGAACAGAGAGTAGGCATATGGCATCCTGACAGAAGTGCTAGCTTTGAGGCACAGGACTTGTGGTTCTTTCATGCAACTATTCATTCAAATTTGAGCAGCACTGCTGCTTCACGACTATGAGAAATGTACTCTAAGCTTCATAGATATAACAGGAATCAATATATATCATTGACAATTTTATCTAGATTAGAGTTAATGAGGACTACTATAATTTTCCTAAAAAATTGAATTTTTTGTTTAATTATGAGAGAGACATATCCATTAACTGGTAGTAGCAATATATATTGGTATAAAACTACCTTATGAAAGTAATGAAATACTATGATTAAACCAGTATTTGCTTATGCAGTGCTAGATACAGTTGATTTAGACCTGAATGCATTTTGATTATATCATATAGCAATATAGCATTATAATATTGAAATTTACATTTTATTTCAATTTCCTTACAACTCTGAGAAAAATAAAACTACTACATGTCTTCCTGGAAGAGAATGCACCAAGGAAAGCACCTATTTTATTTCCATTTGGAGTAGGTTAAGTTGCCACTGTTTTGCATCAATGAAGAAAAAGAAATAGAAAAAAATATTCACTTGTAGCATATTTTCATTCCAAGAACTAATAATTTGATAACAAACAATTCTGGGACAGTTATGAATCACCACCCTCTAAAACATTTCAGCATATTTTCTTCAACACTATGTCTATTTTTCATTGCAGAGGAAGTCTAGAAATGTCATCTGTATGTATCAGAAAAAAAATATTTGTGGATTTTAAGTCATATTTCTTAATTACTGTTCCTCAATTAATTACTGTTCCTCAAGCATTTATATTTAGTAACAATGTGCATACCCTTGTCACCTAATACTTCTAATAGGTCAAAACTGCTGTATTTGAGCTGACTCAGTTACTTAGGCTTTCTGAGTTTAATAATGATAGTCTGTCCCCCTGAACAGTTAAGTACCAAAAATATGATGAGAGATAAACCAAAACATGAATTCTGCAATGGTCATGTCAGAAATTATAAAGTCATATGAAGTCACATCTCAGCTACAAATTCAGACAGGACTAATTCATTGAAATCATGGCAGCAGTATCATACAACAAAGTCATTACTGAAAGACTAGTTCAGTTCTACCTAATTGTATTTTCTGTACAGATGGAATTAATGATTTCTTTCCCCCTGAATGAAACACAGCTGTGGCTAAGAAAATATCTTATAGAAGTCTGATTATGAAAAGGGCTTTGGGAATTAAAAAAAAGAGAGATAGCATGCACCTTTTGTTGTGTAAAAGGAAGTGAAGATTTCTCTTTAGCACACGAAAATGACTGTCCTTCCTCACACAAGTTTGAGATTGAAGTGATGTCACTAAAGTCAGCTAGACTCACATGTGTAGTAATAATTTATACAGCGGAGTGAAAACCCAAACTTGGTTTTGAAAGTACATAAGAGACCTACAGATGATGAGCTAGTATTCTATTAGAGAATGAGAGAAAGAAAGGCAAATAAGAGACTAGAAATATTAAAAATTATTGCACTTTTACAAGGTATAGCTCTATAAATCTTGGTTCATGTGTATTAAAGAATAGGCAGTCTCGGGAGTATCTCCCTACCCTATGACTCAGATTCAAAATTGATCATATCTAAGATCTGAAAAAATGTGGTTAACTTTTATTTCCGATTAATTTTCATTTTTTAAGTATCCTCAATTCTGGAATTTAGCCAGGTCTGGTGGGGAGCTGCCAGAGTGTGTCAATAGACTCTTCTCTAAGCATCTCCACAGTAAACAACTAGACAGAAAAGAAACCCAAACAACCCAACAAAAAAAACCAATTAAAATGCTCAGCAAAAACCCAGTTAAAATGCTTTTGCATTTGTCTTAGATGATATCCAAATCTGTATACCTCAGCTGAATCTGTGAGCTCTTGAGAAAATGGGAGATGTGCCCTATCCCAGCTCTGAGAGCTTCTGCCTTATGATCAGCTTAGGTAAAAGTCAGCACAAACATCTTTGATTCCTCCTTTGAAACTCAAGCCTGAGATGACCTATACAGCTTGCGGTCAAAACTAATTGCAAATTAATGACCGAAGCTTCTCTTCTGCTCACTGTTTGAAATACAGCTCACATGTACCATCAGTGCCTTCAAAGACCTTGGAGTATCTTGTTGGAAACTAACAAGGACTCCTGAAATCACAGCAAGGTAGAGGCTCTGCAACATAATCTATATTTCAATAATAGCACACAGACAACTCAAATCCTAGCTGCCTGGGTGTCTCTTGCAAGATGGTGGTTTGACAGATTTCGTCAGTGGTGTAAGATTTTGGCATATCTTGAAAGTACAACCAGCAGCAGCTTGAACATGGCTTATGCTCAGTCAGTGGGAATTTTTCCAAAGTCAATGAACCTAGATCTGGTCCCATTGCAGAGAACAGACCTGCAGCGCTCATTAGGTTTTGGCATCAGCATCCACTAATAGAAATTAATTATATGCAAAACTAATGCTTAGACAGCGTGCATCTAGACCACAAAAACTCTGAAAATGGAGACTTGACAAATATTAACGTCTGCATCAAGATGAGAGGAAAAAAGAAAGCTTTGCCAAATGCCATAAAAATATCAGTGCCAATAAGGTTTTTAAACCTCTCTGAAAAAGAAGAAGCGGAGTAAGGGTTTTTTTCTTCCTATAATGATCTATGATACAGTTAGCATTTCACTGAAGACAAATGAGTAAATGAAGTTCAGTTTACAGTTATATTCATTTCTGTATGCAGTCTTTTATGTACACTAGTATTTTCCCTAATACTCACAAAATGTTTGAAAAACTCAATAATTTCTTCGAAGTATGTTTATTTTACCAATAAAAAGTATTTTTAATGCCAGCAATAATGTTGTCAAATTATTATAAGTTGGACGTAATTGACACCGCTTAATTGTACCACTATCCTATTGTATCATTACAGCATTGTGCTGCTATGCCTAACTTATTGTTGAGCACATTTTTTAAGTGTATTGGGTCTGGCTGAGGTCGAGTTCATGTCCCCTTAGCAGCCCCCACAGTGCTGTGCTTTGCATTGGTAGCTGGAAGGGGTTGATAACACACCAGTGCTTTGGCTACTGCTGAGCAGCACTGTCCCTCCAACATTCCCTCCACATCAAGGGGCTAGGAGGGAACAAGATCCTGGCTGGGGACACAACCAGGCCAGCTGACCCAAATTAACCAAAGGGATATTCCACACCATGTGGCATCAGCCTAGATATGAAAGGTAAGGGAAGGGGAGGGAATGGGGGGGGCATTTGTTGTTCTACAATGTTTTCCTTCCAGAGCAAATGTGTGCTGAAGCCCTGCTTCCCAGGAAATATCTGAACATCACTCGCTGATGGGAAGTAGAGACTGACTTTTCCTTCTGCTTATGCAAGCACAAACTTTTGCTTTTCCTGTTTTTTGCTTTAGTAAACTTCCCTATCTCAACCTACTAGTTGTTTTCCATCTAATTTCTCTCTCCTCTGTCCTGCTGGGAAAGGGAGTGATAGAGTACTTGGCTCCTAGTGCTCAGCCAAGGTCAAAACACTACAGTAAGTAATGATGAAATTTGTATAGATACTAATATTTAAAAAAAAAATATAGACATTATTTTCAGATATTAGGAAATGTCAGTAATAATTTGGGAGAAGATGATATGACTCCTTGCAAAACTACTTTCCTAAGATCTTTCAACCTTCTAAGAGACTGAACTCACAACTTCATTTTTGCATGAGGCTAAAAAAGCATAATTAAATGATCAGACTGACTGCATAGTGTGCTGTTTTCTCATTCCTGTATTTAAAAACAATAAAGCTGTATTTTCAAAGAAATGATGTATTGTTTTTTAAAATATATTGATGTTTGCATAATTCACACTGCTTGTCTTCATGTTTCATGGAGGAAGAGATCACACATTCTTTTGACGCTCTTTTGGTTTTATCATAGAGGATGTAATTATATTTCTATAATTTCAGGTGGACTTTTCTTTCCCAGTTTTTCACAAAATATCGCTCTTTAATGAAAGCCAATTTTACCATTATGCTGGTTTTAACACCAGCCAGAAAATAAACTACAAATAATCCTCTCCCCTTCACCCGCCCCTTACAGTAAAGAAAGGACAAAAGCAGCTATTCATAGTGGGTTGAGATAACAATTTACTGAAACATAACGCAATGGAATAAGACCCATACAAGAACAACAGCAGTATTAATAGCAAAAAATATGCAAAAAGAGAAGGTGCTTTATGCACTAAAAGGTGTTTACCACTGGGAACACAAAACCAAGATGGCAGACATCTTCCCCACACAAAGGCATTATGGCAACTGTTCCTGTGTGCCACCCATGTGGGCATTGGGAACTAAGGCAAGATGGCAGGGGGGCTCCCACAGCTAGTGTTTCCCACCCCCAGCCTGAAACAGCCACAAACAATGGCAAGCAAGCTCCCCAAAACCTAAGTCATCCCAATCAGGTCGCACTGCTGTTCTGTTGAGCACAGTTGCAGGTGCCTGCACCACCATTTTTACTACTCTGCTGCACTGGAGGGCAGTCCCATGGGTGGCTGTGCCTTTTTCCAAACATTCTGATGCTTTCCTTTTGGCTTGGTTTGTCTGGGTTCATCTGGGCTCCCTTCCACTTGGTTTGACCTTCTCAGCTGAGCTGGGGTCCCTGCCCTCCACTCCTTTCCCTGTGTCAGGCTTCATGCCAATGCTGTTCAGTTCAGCATTAGTGTGGATTCACATTTTTTCTGCTTTCCTTTCAGCAACATGTCCTGTAGCCATGGTCTGGAGAAAACAGGAGGGGGCCAGTTCTTGAAGGATCTGGTGTCAACACTTTCCTGGTGGAGAGGGGGAGGCAAAATTATGCACTTTTGGTGGGGTGCTCAGTTTTCTTCCTTAAACCAGGCCCCTCAGCACAGATTTGCCTAGTATAGAATAACAATCTGGTCATGTGTACACTGCACTAAGTGCCACCCTCTCCCTGCCACCAGGACAGGCATCACTTCTGACCTGCTTGAGATCCAACTTTTAAGAAGTCCTCAACCATACATCACTTTGTTCATTCTCATCACCTAAATTACAGATTTTTTTTAAACTTTGTTTATCCTACTTTTACTGAATTAATGGTTGTAATAAGGCAACCACTAAATGCAAATCAAGATTTTGCAATTGCTGAGAGTTTGCAGGCTCATTAAAACGGTCACTAAAAGGATCAAATAGTGACAAATATTATAAAACAGGTATCATGACAACAAAAGTTTTTAGTAGATGTTGTACCTCACAACTTCTATTTGTGATACTCTTAGAGTATGTCATTACATACTCTCAGAGAGATAAGTCAGACATATTGAACCAAACCTACTGCTAAATCCTCCCCTGGAAGGGTCATCTTCCTCTCACTATGCTTCAGATTTCACACTGGAAACAGAACTGAAACAATAGCGAGGTGTTTCAGAAGATAACCTCTTACCTGATTAACTTCCCTCATGTATCAGATCTGTCACATCTGATATGGCTTTAAATCTGCTACCATCAACCATCAGCTCTGTAACCTGAGGACAAGTACTGCCAGATAAGAGAAGAAAGTGAAACTGGGTACTTTACTGAAAGGCTCTGTTCCAACACTCCTGTTTAATTTCCTCCCCCACACACAGGCACATACACTTCTGATTAAACCTCTAGTGCCTCAGGATTAAGTGATTAATGAAAATGTATGCATGAAGTCATATTTGTGGCTTTGACCTTTCTTTAAATTTTGTTTTCTGTATAAGATAAAACAAAACCACACACAAAAATGACTCAAACTTCAGATAAACCAACATGACAAAGCACTTGCAAATTCTCTTTTCCATGGGAAAGATCATTACAAAGACTTCAGAGACAAAGTTGAACCTGTTTTCTTAAAAGAAATAAAAGAATGGGCCGGAAAGCTTAGGGTACATAAACAGAAAGACATTGTGTCCCTTTAGAGGAAAAAAGAATAGCAATCTTTTTCTTTGCTGTAAAAACTTGAATAATTTAGGTGGTAGTTAAACCAGTAAATCACTGAGTTCTGAACATACTATCTGACAGTTACCTTTGAATGTATCCAAATGCTCGATAGCCTATTTTAGGAGTGAAGTGTGGGTCCAATTCCACCTGTGGGACCCCAAGTGTCTCAGTATGTGTGACCTACAGCAGTTCACCACCATTTCCATGCATCGCCCACTCCTGCTGTGCTGTACAACCACTGTATTCTTGTCTGACCTCAATACCTGGCAGCATTTACTAAACTCATTTGCTCTCCTCTTTCTAAATTCCTATCAGAAACACAGGACCTGTCTTTATTAGATGTTACAGTGAGATGAGTAAATAAACTCATTTCCACTTAGGGGTTTTGTGTTCGTGCATGATTAATCATATACAAAATAAATGTGGAAATATAGGAGTTTCCACTCTTTATTTGGAACTGGAATGCACACTCTTCACTATAGACTCTGCCTATTATACTTTATCAGGGCAGGAATACTTTATTGAAATATGTATGGTATAGAGAAATCCAGTTCTCAGGAGCATGTGTTATGCCCATATTTTTAAAATGAAAAACATTTGCAACATCATGAAAACACATTTGCATAAAAATTAAGTTAGCACATGATGCAACCTTAATTGCACTTGCACTCAAGCTAATTCTAACTGTATGTTCACAAACATCACATTTAAAACTTCCATAATCATTGCATTAAATACATCTATTTAAATGAGAGATTAATTAAGTAAAGCTTTGTAATACTTAAGTAAATAATTCAACATGAAATGCTTGACAATCTTTGGATTTAATTAAAATAATACAAGAGAAGAATGTAAAGTGACAATATAAAGTATAATTTTAATTTTGCCTTTATACCAAAATGACCTTCAGCATAATATCTACTGGTGAATAGCTGTTATATAAGAACTAAAGGGAAATACCATGTGCATTTCCATGTCACTAAGCAGCCCTCTGAGCCACTCTTTCTTCCACTTCACCTTTGCCTCTTTGCTACTTGATGGTGTTCAAGCACTCTATGTGAAAATGAAGGAAAGGGAAAATGAAAGGAAAAAGATGTATCATGAAACAGAAAAAGGAGTTAACTGGAGAAGGAAATGGTAGCATATGTAACCAGCAGGGAGGAGCTGAGCCAGTCCCTGAGAGAAGTCTGGCACACTGTCGATACACAGAAGCAGTGCAACAAGGAATAATTCAATCTAAACACTTTTGGTGTCCTTCCTTTCCAATGACTGCTCTGCCTGCACACCTCCGTTATGACAGCAGGAAGAGTTTAAAGGAAAGCAGTGGACACTTCTGTCAGATCATGGTCACTGTTCCACCTGTTCCTCTCTGAAGCCAAACTGTATCTGAAGGAATGGCCAGCCTTGCCCAGGCTGTCCCCTCATATTGAGGATACAAAACTAATGGGAAAGAAAGGTTACATCACACATTGCTAACTATTATGATAATTACAACTGAATCAGATTTCCAGCAGGACAGAAAGCAAAGTGAACAGAGATGACACATGTATGAATACTATAAATAGCTTACTACTGATGAAGTGATTTGTTCTGACTGGCTCACTTGACATCAAGCATGACACATTATCTTGACAAATATCTCATTAGTTTTTTCAGGAGAAGCCTGGACTGTCAAGAGAAAGGGAATACTTCTACTCTTGAAACACAGTATACAGGGTAAAGTAAAGGAAAATAAAAACTCTGCAGACACCGCATATTTTCTTATGTTTATTTTATTTCTTATCACAGCATTTCCTTCTGTGAAATAAGCAAGTTAATTAAATTAATATTAAAAAAAATAAGAAATGTAATGGAATTAATTAAATTGAGTAACTTCACTTAAAAAAAGCCACACAAAACTGTGAAGGATGTAAAGGCACTTCCAGCACTCTCCTTTCATTCCTTGATTTCTACTGCATTCCATTAAACCCATTAACTTGCAATGCTAAATACATATGCTCCTGTATATGTACCTCTGTCTCAAAAGACTTGAACTGTATGTCAACCCATAATTACCAATAATTCAGCAAATTGCACAAAAGAAATATCTACTCATTTGACACCATATATGCATATGCCACAGCATGATGCAGTCTTTCACAGCATCCAGTCAGTTCCTTTATGATCTCAAAGAGCAAGGTTCCATTATTTTGAGACCCATTTTTGAGTCAGAAAAATGTGTAGAAGAGAGTCTGGACACCTGTATCTGAACTTATGGCTCTCCATCTTGGGCATTGGGTGGATGGAAACTGTCCTGTCACATGTAGCAACTCCTTGAGCTACGTCTCTATTTGATAAGGACTTCATTAAGAACATGTTGTGGTAAGAGATGGCAACAGAAACCTGTGTTCCTTAGTGCTTTCTAGACCTGTCTGGGGATTGACAGGTTATGTCCATCATGACACTATTTACATTTTATTACATTTCTAATAAAATCTGATTTCATTTGGAACAGAAACAGGCATTTCAAACTTATTCACAGGGAAAGTCTGCAAAAAAGTAACTGTGTCAGCTAAAACATTCTGATAAAATTTGACTTGACACTGCTTCACACTGTTGGGATTTTTCCACCTTCTTAAGTACTATTATGGTGACATTGAAGAATTATTCTTTCACAAAGCCTTTACGTATCAGCAGCAGTTGGTTGAAAGATAAATCCACTGAAGCTTCTTAGACTGAGCTCCAATATTCTTCTGTCTACAGCCTCAGTTCTTCTATTTCCCATTGGAATGAATATCCTTTCACAGGAGATACTGAAAGAAGCCATGGACTCCATAGCAGAAATCTTATGGAAAGAAATAGGAGTGGATGACTGATTCCAGCAGAACTGGAAAAAAAGTGTTTGTCAGAGCAAGTGTGAATGCTGCACAGAGGAAGGAACTAACTTGACTGGGAAAAGATACAAACAGAATTTTAAATTTAAAGTAAGTTTTCTGAAAGAAGACGTCCGCTTCATTTAATGTTTGAAAGGACTTCTCAAGCACAAGCTTAAGTTACATCGAAACTCTGAAAGTATAAGAATAACACCCAGGTGTTTTCCCGTGGTTATTTAATATATGCCCTCTGGGCAAACAGTTGCAGAGATGATATGATGCACTGACCTTAGCATAAACTAGCTAACCATACACTTATCCAAGATAGGTTTCCGGGTTGCTCAGCCATGGTGATTCCAGACCCATGAAGTCCTTCACCACTATGCTGCCCACACTCGTTAAATTCTTAAAAAATGCACACCTGTCTGTTACAGCCATAATTTCAGTAGCACAGACATGTTCTGTAATCAAATATGCCTCTTTTTAATTTTTTTTTACTAAGCCAGAAATGAAATACAATTATTTACCCTTTTATTATTTTTATGTCAGATGTACCTATATGCAGTTCACCAATCCTTTGTGCATCCACGGGAAAAGATGGATCTTTCTGTTGAAGGAGCACTAAACATCTTCATTAAAAATGAAGAGCCATTAAAGTCATAAGAAGCTGCCAAATTTTTTCTCTATTTTAAAAATTAAAATTTAATTAA
>VWZQ01010433.1:158061-176058 GCA_013397015.1 Myiagra hebetior | reverse complement strand
GAATATAATTGAAATTTAGAAACATTTAAAATTTTACAGTAAAATCTGCTTTAAACCTGGAGACACTGAATGCTCTATTTTTAGGTTGGTTTTTTTTAAGTAAGTAACTTTTATAGAGATGGTGTTAAGACCATGTTAAGAATGTTAAATTTAAGATGGTGTTAAGAATGTTAAATTTACTGAAAATATATTATAGGTAAACTTTAGGAAACAGGCATTTAATAGAAACTGATCAACATAGGTTGAAGTATGTATAGTGTTAAAGCAAAATTTTGGTTCAAGTGGTTTCATGTTCACTACACATCCACATGCAAGCTGTTTAAACAGGCAGGTCCCTCAAAAATAAATTTTGATGCTTCTTACTTGCAGAACACATTTATTTAGAAAAAAGAAGAGGCTAATTCTTCTCTTGAATCTCTTAAGTTCCACCGTTAGTCTGAAAGGAACATTTGAAAGGCCAGCTAGGTCTGACGCATGGCTACAGCCCATAGCAACTTCGTTTTTTGTGTTTCAGTCACACCTCCCAACTTGTGTGGCATGCTGGCCCCTAACCTGCAGGCTTAGCCTTCCTGTTTAGCCCTGTTTTGCTGTCTGTCCATGATGAGGTTTGTTTAAAAACTTACCAGATTCTGTGTATGAGTAGTAAAATCCAGTTAGCTCACAGTCAGAAGAGGTGAAAGGAAGAAGAATATTCTTTACCAAAGGCAGCTGAAGCAGAACATCCCAGAGACTATCAGGATGACTCTGAGAGACAAAGATGGAAGTGGCATTTAGTAAAGTGTTGTAACCAAAGTGTCAACTTTGATGTGAGAAATTGGTCAGATTACACTGCATTTTTATAGTTGCTTCTATTTATACAGAGAAAGTAATGGCTTCCTTCAGTCCACATAGGACTGAATGGTTTAGTCCCAAGGTTAGGTTGTTGCCTCTGGAGTTTTTATTTGGGGTGGTCTATGCAGCAGCATCCTGAAAACACAATTTTGAAAAACATCTTTCCTTTTGTTAGCATAAGCAGAAGTACAGGCTTTCTAACCTGGCCCCTCAGAAAAGCATTTAAATGGATTCAGCCAGTAACAAAGTCAAAACCCTTTAGCAATGCTAAATTTCTAATACAGAGGCTGCACAAATTAGCTGACTATAGCCTCTGAGCTGAACATAGCTTTTTAGAATTACCTTCACCTTCTGTTTGTCTCTCTCTCTGAAGACATCACTAAAATCTTATACACCATGACACAGGAGGTTGAAATGTAAGCTCTTATTTGCAATATGTAGCCGCTACTTTATAAAAGGTACAGTCTCTCATTTGAAAGAAAAAGGCCTTTTTGCCATCCCTTGCATTATCTACTAGTCAGCACACTGTATACCACAAACTCAGCTTCTTGAGGTTTCATATGCAAGTCAGTTTCAGCTCCCTCCATTGGCTGAGTTCCTCTGAGGGAGCCTTAAGTAATTGGATGCTACAGGGAGTTCACTCTATTTGTCATTAAGGTAAAAAGAGGAAGTGGTCCCTAGAAACATGGGCAAGGATATTATCACTTGTACAAAATAAAGCTAAGAAAAATGCAAAGAAACCATTAACAAAACATGATATAAGGTTAACACAAGTGAAACAAAAAAGCAGTGTCAGTTCAGATTTAAGAAATTTTTAAATCTGGGAATTGACATTTCATGTATGAATTCTTCATGCATACACTGCTCAGCAAAATCACTTTTGATACTGCATTAACCCCTGTAGTCCTTCCAATAATAAATGAATACATAAGGAGTATCTTCCTTATTGTCTGTATATTCCTTTTTCCTGTAGATGAAAGTAAGCAAGAAATACTGAATTTTGGCTAAGGGCTAGCAAATTTTCTGGGATCACTCAGAACTCAGAGCAAGGAACTGAACCTCTTTGAGCTCTTTACCATCAGCCTAACTTTCAGACCACAAAACCATTAAAAACCACCAATGCACTGAAATGTACTATTTGGGTAACAGAAACCAGATGGAAAAGCATGAATTTCACTGGAAAAAACCTCCCCCCAAACAAACATTGGGACATGTTTGTTTGACATTGAGTCATTGTGCTGTATTGTCAAACTTTTATCTCAGTTTGACAATACAGCACAATCAGCTTGCTCTCACCCAGCAATATGCTGATCTTTTCAAACTTTCATCTTCTTTTTTCCCTCATCCCTTTATAGACATAAGACTGCACTACTAGAAAACATGATTATGTTTTTAAAGAGATGCATTCTGAAATTCATGCTTAGGGAGAAAGCAAAAAAAGATGCATCTTATGTTTGAGTTTGTGCACCACAAATAGAAATATTTTTCTTCAATTATATAATTTGAAATCACATCAGTTAAGAGTCACTTGCACATCATACATTTTTTGAAACCACAAGAAGAGCTTTGCTAAAGTATCAAAAAAACAAACTGCTACACAAATTATCTTCTAAATAATACACAATAGTTACAACAATACACCAAAAAAAATCACTTTATTGGAATAGGGGACATACAACGTTATATTTGCAGAAGCACTAAATGGCACGGGCGATCTACTTCTCATATCCACAGACTGTGTATATTCTGCTGTTTTCAAGCACAACATACTTCTGTCACTTGAAAATCTCATAGGTCTTGCTGCTTAGAAATTAACAAGAGCTGCTCTCAGCTGCTTGAATACAAATGAAAGAGGCATTAGATAAAATGCTTAAATAACAAGAGCAGAGACTGGAAATTAGGTCTACTTTTTTTTGAGTCAGTCGCTCATTACTAGGCAAGATAATTATGTTCTCTCCTGTTTTTGTTTTCTGACTGCAGGCTATTTGGCAGTTATATGCAAAATGGAAAGGGTATGAACTCAAGAGCAGCCTCTAACTTGTTGATACACCTACTCATCCCTCAAGGGGGAGGCAGCACTTAAGTGCCTCAGACTGAAGGGTAAACTGGCCACAGGACTCCCACACTCTGGGTAAGCCTCCAAATTACTGTATTTTTGAGGAAAAAAGGAAACCAGACGTGGAAATATTGTGCTTTGTTTGTGTCTTCTCCTCTGTTGTTCCAGAAAAATAACTTTTGATTTGATAACACTTAAATACCAAACGCCAAGACAGATGCTTGGACATTTGGAAGTATTGGGATTGGGATTGGATATAAAACTGTCATAGTGTACAGAAGTACATAGTAAATAACAGAGCAAGATGCTTTAGTCCCAAGGAGATTGAAGTTCTTTTTCTAACTGTGCCCAGAATTGTACCCCATGGCTTTCCACATTCCTTATTCTGTAGTGATTTTAGTGCTAGGAAGAATAAAGCAGTGATAGCAGAGGCACGTAGAAAAGAGGACAAGGACAGTCTATCTTTTTAAGGCCTACAGTTTTCATGGTCTTATTTCAAGGTCCTTGTATAGAAAGTGAATTCTCAAGAGTTATTCAGATTATCCAAGATAGCTGCTTACAGCAATATATTGTGAATATCCACTCTTGAGTGAGAAGCAGACAGGAATTATGTGTTTAAGTATTTATAAATCTTCAGCTACCATTTCAATACAGTAAGATATCAAAATCATATGCTTATTTCCTTTACCTTTGTATTGTGAAGGGGAAAAGGGCAAATAATTGCATTTACTTCTATTATCAAACTGATAATACAGATGGACCTAAAAACTGAACCCTTGTTAAAACTGCTTCTCTTCAGATGCTTGTTGACACAGTCTATTAGAATAGAGTTTTTTTTCACTTAGCTGCTCCTAGGATATTTCGTGGTTGAAATGCAGAACAAATTTCTGTAGAAAATTGCAATTCTACTTTCATGGTACCTGAAGAAAAGTTGAAGTGGTTTGAACTCCAAAACATAACTGAAGGATTTACTTTATGAATAATGAACTGGGGGTCCTTCAACAGTTAAGGGAAAATTATCTATCAATACCAGGTATTTTTACATCATTGGGAGCTACTATCATTTTTCTCAGAAAGTACTCCACACATAATGGAATAGTGTATTGCATAATATTTATCATCTTTACTAAAGTAATTTTTAGCTCTGGTTAGGGAAAAAAACCAACCACCAGAACCCAACAACATTCAAGAGCCACATTTTCACTCATGAATGATGCAGAATAGATGTTTGTACAAAAAGAGATATATATCCAAATCATGCCTGTATTTGTCTCATCAGAATTTAGCCTATGTCTGGTACAAAAAGGCAAATTGACTATCTCTATATAAATTATAATGATCATCTTATAGCGAAGATCATGCAGAAGTTCAGGTAAAGTAGAAAGCTAGTATGGATCTAGTAATTCAAGTCAAAATTTAATACTCAGTCAACTAGGATGCAGTTTGACATTTAAATAGCTGACCTAATTTTTAAATGAGCTGCATGCATGCAATATACATAAAGGTTAGTGTTTTTATAAATAAACCTTCTGTAAAGAAATTTTATTATCATTAAGCTTGCATAAATTCTTTATAAAATGGAGCACTGAAGTATTGTGGCCTGAAAAAAAAATAAATTTCAGAAAAATGAGCAGCTCTGGAACATGGCATCAGGCCAACTGTGGGAGAAAACTTGAGCCAATAAGGAGAAAAATTGGTGTCTAGGTCCTTTTAGTTGTCAACAGTTGCATGAAAGATTGAAATTCAGATTGCCCCTTGCATCTTTTCTGATTCATCATCCAGGCTGGTTTTAGCCTAATAAAACTGTTGAAAGATACCTTTTTGAAAAAAAAAAAAAAATACCATGGCCAGTTGTCCAAGCCTCTAAAGGTATAGTAAGTTACACATTTTTTCCTCAGTTGTACACAAACGCATCAGAAACCAACACATGAATTGTACAGGCCTCTGGCAATAGCCCTTGAGACTGATGACATTAGAAACTCCAGTTTCTAGACTGCGGACCAATCTATGTCTTAGATTGCAGACAGGGCCATGCAATCATTATTTTCCATTCCAAGTGTTACAATGAGGCCACCTAAGTCTTAACGCAGCTTGTAAATATCTCTGTTTTTGAGATAAATTGTCAGCCTACACATCTCATTATCTTCAGTGCTGCAGATAAGGATGTCACGCTACTATAAAATGATGTGGATTGGATTTGACCCAGGCACAGACACACACAGCTATGGAAACATGCAGACTACTGATTATTTAGTGACCTTCTGCATGCTTATGCAGGGAGGAAATGGGAGCATCCTTTGCAATGCTTAAAGTCCCTGTGAGGAAAAGTATTCCTTTCTCTTTGTCCTGGGTTACAAGCAGATGGTAAAAGCTTTCATATAGTTCCTGTCCTGAAAAATGGCTGTTCAGAAATGCAGATCCACAGAAAGTTATATAAAAATGTCAGACTAAAAATGTTACCTCTGAAAGTGGTGTATACAGACATCTATTCTTCACAGAAACATCTTGAAAGAAGTCAAGAATTGTTTCTTCCCAAACAATGGTATCAAACAAAACAGAAAGTAAGGAAATTGTCAATGATAATAAAGAAGTTCACAGTTTTTCCTCAACTGTTTTCCAGAAAAACCTGCTCCTGGGAAAAGGAACTCTCTATCCTAAATTTCTAATATAGCAAAAGATATTTGGTTTTTTATATTACCTTTTCTGGAGTGTTGGTGTCTGCAATTCAACCTACTAGCTACTGGGCACTTTTAAAAAGTTTTCTACAAATATTCAAAATTATATTAGCAATATTTGGAGAGATGTAAAATCTGTGACAGGGTATACTCAATTACCTGACCATATGACCTTCAGCATGGTGAGATAGAGCCAGGACAGGGAGGGTCATATGGGCAGCTTTGCTCTTCTCAGGCTACCAGTTTCTCAGACATTCTATTACTCCCAATGAAGTCTTGATAAAAAGGCTCTCTTAGATCTAATGTGAGCGGAATCAGGCCCCTGACCATTCCCAGTTTCAACACAGGGCTGACAATTTTCAGTGTTTCTGGGAGGATGACCAGACTGTGATGTAATGGTGATGTCCTAAGTAATGGGTTCAGGAAAATTGAAGGAAAAAAATGAAGTGTTGCAGACAATGTGATACAAAGTACAATCATACTGATTGCATTCAGGAACATAAAAGAAAAAGGAGACGAAAAGGAATCCCAGTTAGTTGGTATTTACAGAAGAAGCATATTTCTGCTGCCTTCAGCCTGTATGAGAGAATGTTGCATAAATATACTTATAAAATTATTTTTCATCACTACTTCTCATCTACTCAAGTACTTTTGGTTTGCAGCTGCTAGTTAGAAGCCTGTGGGACAACAGTGGCATTTTTGGGCATTGTTTCACTACAACAGTTATACTGTTCTTGGGATAGGAAACGCGTCCATGCAAAGGTTCCAGAAACGTGCATGCAAACAAATGGGAGCAAGGTCTCATCTGCAAGAGTGCAAAACCAATTTGTGGAAAGAAAACTTTCCTCTGTGACTGTTCCACCCTTCCCCCTCTGACCTCCCTTGATCCATAAAGAAAGTAGTGTTTTCTGAGCTAGCCCAATGAATTTATTAACTACACATCTAGTCTATAACTATAATGACCTTGTACTCTACATGTGGATGTTTTAAGGCAGTCAAACAACAGCACCAATAACATTAATCCCTTTGGTAATTACAATGATCAAAGAAACAGAGAAAAATTGCAGGTTTTAACTGGGGAAACTGCTGGTTAATTTGTTTGCTCCCTGGGATGTGTTGAGGGACTAATTAGCTAAATCATGGTGGGGTTTAAATATCTATGTTTCCTAGAAAATAATTAGTTGATTCATTAAAAAAATAATGAGGTACCAGGTAGATGGATATGCAACATTAGAAATGCATGGACAGCAGGTTTTAAGATTCTTGGTTTACTTATCAATGCAACTTAATTCACATGATGGTAAGTCTGCAGCATTGCTCACTTGCTGTCTCCCACTACAGCCTCTTCTGTATCTAAATCTGGAAGTGCCTTTGCTTCTGCTTACACTCTGCTTTGACTCTCTTCTCAAAGACTAACTGTTCTCACAGCTAATACCAGCATACAAATCACATGGCCCTTTCCCACTGCTAATTTTTTGAGCCACACCTGGCAGTTTTTGAAAATTTCAGAAGGCACAAGGCAAAAGCACAAGTGTCACTCTAGCAATTTATCACCATAAGCAAGATGACTGCCCAAGTTCTGAGTCCAGAAATACGCTCAGAACAGGTCAGTTTGCTAGTTGTGATATAATTTAGGAGTTTAGGTGCATTGGGCTCCCTCTATAACTGTTAGATATGTGTCTATACCACCTACTGAGTCTCTGGATACTAGAAACTTTCCTTGGTGGTTTATGCTGATGTTGTTATAATTTTTACATTGTGCATTTAGAGATGATTAGTATTTTAGAAAATAGGAAAACAAATTTCAGTGAAGTATTGTTAAAGACATAATCTGTGGAGGTTGATTTGCAGACAGTGGACCTCTGCTGTCACAGGGGCATGTTCAGTCCTGGTGAAGAATGTAAAACAGCAGTAGGGTAGGTGCAAGTAGGACATGTATGACATGTGTAAATACAATATCAGCACATGATCGTTATAAATGACAAACATAAATGAAAAGTGGAAAGAGGAAAAGAGGAAAATGGGGTGGAGAAAGTTAGTAGCCCACTAGCCAAAAGAAAGAAAAGGCATAATAACTTTCATTGCACAGTGTGACTCAAGCTGAGGACATAATTTCTGGACAATAATACATCTCACAAAGGTTAGAGAAATTGTATGTAGATCTCTGAAGAAAACACAAATAGGCTGATGCTAACAATGAAAACTGGGGCCATTGTTTTTTTGCAGTTGTTGAGTGCATTTGGACTTTTTTCTTACAGAAAGAAGACCTGCCTAAGCAGTTGTTAAAGACAGCTGTGTTCCTCAGTATGTGTGAAACTTTTGAGATATATGCAAAAAGAAATTGTGTGAAAAGGAGCCATGTCACATGGAGGAGGTACAGTAAAATTCTTATCAAGACCCACGGAGAGAATAACTAATTACATTCCTGAATTTGGGCAGTGAAAGGAATGGTAAGGAACTTACATATCATTCTATTTTGCATTAAATATCTAAAAGATAGAGGAAAAAACCCCAAAAGTCCTAACCTTGTGGTTTGGGGTTGGTTGTTGGGGTGGTTTTTTGTTATTTCTGTTTGTTTTTTTGGTGTTTTTCTTTTGGTGTTTGTGTGTTTGAGTCCTTTTTATTTTTGTTTTTGGTTAGTTTGGTTTTTTTTTTTTTTACATTTGTACATGATATGGACTACAAGGAATCAGAGTAACATGAAGTCTGGCTGATTGATCTTCAAGATCAGCTCTGGCAGGTTGGGGGACTACTGCCTGACACTGCAAAAATATGTAGGAATGTGTGAAGAGCAGTCAAGCTGAAGATACAAATGTCATAGGGGGAATGCAAGTGGAAGAATGAAACTAAAACACCCCAAACTCTCAAGAGAAGCATTCAAGACATCCACATATCAATTTTAATGTATCTTCTCCTCCTCTCCATACTAAACTAATAGGACTAAGTGGGTGGTAGAAATATCAGGGCACTCTGGGATAGTATGACTGTCCTGGATTATTTCAACTAAGATAACTTAACTTTGCTAAGTATTCCTACATCAGATACCACACAAAATATCCTTAAATTATTTCAGGCTAATCAGAGCAGAGTTTGCAATACAGCATTTTAGATAATAGAAACTAGTTCAGAGAGTTATTTATAGAATAACTCTGAGATAAGGACCAACTACTTACCAAAATTATATATACCAATATTAGATTAGTATTAGACCTAGCAATTAAACATCAAACATCTGCACTCTGTTCCTTACATCTTCTTCTCTTTCATATTCCCTTTTTTCCTCTTTTTACTCCTGCAAGTGCATTGTTTGTTTTTTACTAAGTATCTTTGCTCAGATGTATGTGACTGCTTTAGATAACAAAAAATAAAAGTGAAATCCTGGTCTTGGACTCTTAAGTCTTTGTGAGATAGTAATCACAAATAGTTCAGGTGTTTAGGTATTTCTTTCCCACCATGAGTTCTTTCCCTTGCCATTATAAATTGCCAAAACATCAAGGATTGCTCATTAATTTCTTGCTGATAATATGTTAGTACAGAACAAAAAACATTGCTGACAGCCTTAGGGGACTACTCATTACATCAGAAAGCACAGGCTGCATTACAGAACCTACAGGAAGGATTGCAAGACTCCATATGGGGAAAAGGATGTAGCAAATAGCAACTAGCTCTGATCAAAGCAAATGATAGAAAAAAAGGAAAAGAGGGGTAGGGATTCTCAAGCATATCTTGGCCTTTGTGAAGATTTGAAGTTGTTTCCTGGGAGCTTGTCCTACCGAGGGATTAGTACTGTAATTTCCCAATGAAATGCTGTGAAATGGCCGTTGATTTTGACTGTTCTTTAAAGTGAAACAGCTGCTACAAATCCTGAAACAGCTGTCCAGATCATGTTTTTGAGATTTTTTACTTGAGAGTACCGGTGAGCTTCTGTTTAGGATGTATCAATTTCTAAGACAAAAAGGTTAGTGGTCTAATTTCATAGCACCAGATGACAGCGCATGTGCACATAGGTACTTCACTACTGTTGCTGGATAATTTTGGAGGTTCTCTTTGCCCGTGGTGGTACAGGAAGACCTGAGGAGCAGTGGAGCATTGTGTGTGGCCTATTTGTTATTCCATCATGGATCTAGGACTCCCCTGTACCTGAACTGTTTCTGATTCCCAACAATGCCTCATACTGCAGATGTACAGTGTCTATGAACAAATTAATTTTATTTTCCTGTTTGCTTGTGCAAAAATGACTTTCAACACTTTAAATCAGTACCCAGGCAGATATACTTTCCCTTGCAAATAAATGGGGCTGCTTGCACTGGCCAGTTTCTAAGAACACGGTATACAGAATGGTATGTGGCTGAAAATGCTGCATATTACACCAAAAAATGCTTATGAGAGAAATTGTGATAGTGCAACAAACACCAAATACTCATGGTGCATTGAAGTTGCTGCTTTATGTCTCTTCCAGACTACTGTAAGGATTGCATTTATTAAAATAAAAGCCCAATGGATACTTAGCACTCAGATAAAGCCTGCTTGTAATTTGCTGGCTCTGCAGGAGTCTCTTTACGCTGTGTTGCAGGTTCAGGACTCTCTGAATTGCACGTATTAATTGCATTGCCTACCAGGAAAGCAGGAGGTTAGCAGGAAAGCTGAGTTAGCAGGATTTATCCACAATGAATTCCTTACAGCAAGGCAGTATTGACTTCAGGGGCATATTTTTAGATAATTTACATCCCTACACCAACATAGTTAAAGGTTGCTGCAGTGGATCCTGACTAAATCTGTTTCTAGAAACAGGCAGATGATATCATTCTTAGAAAATCAGAGTAAATATTATTTTCTTTTCCAACTAAGGTAAAATTCTGGTTTTATTAGCTGGAAAAAGAAAACAGAGAAGATGTTGCTTTTATTTGGGTTTTTTTCTAGCAAAAATTTAAATGAGCTTTACAGCTGTTAAGTAGAAGTGAGAAGCTGGCTCCAAATGACAGCAGCTTGTAGAAACTTTAACAAGGTTGTCTGTATTTTACCAATCTTGATTTCTACATGCTCACATGCAAAGCAAACAAGATGCTGCTGCACAGAACATATTCCCAAAGCTTGCTTTCTAGCATGCATTCAAAACTACAGCAGCCGGACAGACATCCATGAATCCCCCAGAGATGATTCATAGCCCCAGGCAATTGCCCTAATTTTGAAAGCTAAAAATCTAACAACATAACAGGCTGCTACAGTGAAAATAATTATTTGTGGAGCTGAATAGACAAGATGTATTTTCAAGCCAAACCATTTGGACATACTAACCCTTGAAGACAAAACCCAAACAGACATTTAACACTGATTTTAGCACCTTTTTGTAATTAATTTAAAATGCATGTTTTTAAGCTATTTATGCATTACAGACAAGAATTGAATGCTTGCAAACACTTGAGCCTTTTGTGTTCAGAATGAAGTCTTTTTAGAAAACATTCAAGGCCTTTCCTCCTTGGTGATTGTTTTAAGCAAAAGGCTGGAAGTTAAGAGATTTTCTTTTTAATTTGAACTACCAGATTACAGTTTCAGCAGTTGCTAGGGAACCCATGTGAAAGTGCTACTACAATGGCAGCACATCATAAAAGATGGCTATGATACAAATGACCAGGTTTTTAGGTTCTGTCTAAGTGTAGTGATTCCACATCCGATGAGAACCACAGTCTAGCCTTTGATCTGGACTTAGAAAAAAAAGAATTTTTTAAAAATTCTGTGCAAGTTCTTCCTCCAGCTAGAGGTCTGAATTTTGCAAAGGGGTGTTTGCATCCCTTCTATACTATAAACAACATGACACCACTGACTCCATGAAACCACTTCAAATACTTTCAGAGCTACCCGAAATACTGGGATGTACGTGGTAAATAAGCTCAGAAGGGCAGCAACCCAGGACTCCTTTCTCATAAGAGTCAAAAAATTAAGATAAACATGAGATAAAAATAAAAAGAGAGTGGTGGACAGCTCCAAACGACAACTGAGGGCTTAAATTAGATTAAGCGAAGTTAAAGAACTAAAACCAAGTAAGAAAGACTCATCTACTGATAAGCATCTGACAATTTCATACAAGAAGCCACAGGCATTGAAAAAAGTATGAAAGTTGTCAGGATTAACATGCAAAAAGCTCAAATGTGCTTTCCATTTTTTCATGTTCGAGATTGCAATTACTTGAGAATGTAATTGCCCACTGTCACTCCCCTGACAGCAACAAAACAGGCTCTGTGTCAACAGTTTCAAACCTTGCTTATATATCTCCTGAGAAGAATCATGTGGACCTGCACGTATGTTAGGTTTATTTAAATTGTGCCACAAGGCACTAGAAACTACATATTAAATCAGTTTTGGGAATTATTTATAATCACTAAAAGTATAAGTCCCAATAGGACTACTTCCATTTTTGCTTTATAATCAGGAAGAAAAGTAAGCCATACAGTGAATTTTTAGATAAGCTGCAGATAATCTTACTCTGTTCTTGTAGCTAATCTATTGCAGAACACAGAAACTGAAAACAAAGCAATTACCAAAACAAAGCAAAGTAATTAGTGGGCTTCTTGCACAAGAGCCAAACAATCACTCATCTATATGCTTCTGTCACTATTTTCCCCCACTATCTTTAGAATCCAAAAATCCAAGTGGAATATATCCAAAGATGAAACTAGATTGATCCCACTCAGGAAAGGATCTGTTTCAAAACAATCTTATGTGGGAACTCAGAAAGGAGTCCCTTATGTTAAGTAATACTTTTATACATAGCAAACAGCTATTAATTGAATTAATTGAACTTCACAGGGAAAATAGTAAAAGAAGAAAAATACTAAATGTAGATTAATACTGAAAGAGAATGAAAACAAAACAAGTAAAGATGCTAATCCTGGAACGTTCCACCTTCAGAAGGGCTTAAGACACAAAGGCCAGGAAGCTATTTGCATGAGATAATTCTAACCCATAGAATCTCACAGTAAATTAACAGGTTTGTTCTTTTTCCACAGCTTACCCATCAAATAAGACAATTCCTTACAGAAAAATGTAGCGCACATTTTTACTGAGGCAAATCAAGATTCACTGTCAAAAACTGTGACTCTATATGCATACACAAAAATCATCTTCAGCAAAACCTTTAGTATCTCATGATGCTGGGGGAAGGGAAGGTGCTTCTGCTTGATCTGTGCTGTCTGTATCAAGGCAGCACTGTGAACAAATGCTGAGGAAGTGCTCTGCTTCCCTTGCAACTCAGCAAGACAAGAGAATATAAATTCTATCCTCAAGGGTGGCATGTTCTGCAGCAGCTGCTCTAATGTTCATGGGCTTGTGAGATCAAACACTTTTACTGAAGTAACTGATAACTTGCAGACTGACAAAGAGACCTATATCCACACTGAGTGAAATAGTAATGATGTAAATTGAAAGCATCTGAGAAAATAGAAGGGTTTTGGTCCCAATAGCTCTCTGTAAAGCATGCAAAATGTAATCTCAAAAGTTTCTTATTTGAAACAACAAAAAGGAAACTATATTATTCCTTTTTCAAATAATGTGGTGATTTTATTTTCCATTTAGCTACAGGTGGTAAAATATGTTGCAGCCTAATACAACAGCCAATTCAGTTTTATTCCAGATAACTTTTATTCAAAAATTATCTTAATCTTTGGATTACATAATCTTTGGATTACTACTTGAGTCATCTAAAGTGATCATTCTGAATAAAATCATACTTGCTTGTGATTGTTTAATGTTGGAAAATTAGAAATTACTGAGATGGCAAAGCTAAATTTGGTGTTGGTAACAGAAATATCAACAGTTTTCTCACAGGTTCAGTGAGTACCAAAATCATGAAATGTCATTTGAAAATGTGTGGTGAGTAACATCTGATCGCAGTGTTCAAATGGTCCATTCTATCAACCCTAACAGTGTAAGAGGCAAAAAGGCAAAGCCTGTATTTGTCACAGGTGTAAAAGGAATGCTATCTCCAAAATTGCTTCCAGACCTTCAGAGTCAACATTTATTTAGCTGACTTTGACTTAGATTTCAGTATAAAACATGACAGTGCATTACACAATCATAGAATCAACTAGGCCAGAAAAGACCTTTGAGATCATCAAGTCCAACCTGTGACCCAACACTACCTTGTCAGCCAGACCATGGCACTGAATGGTGCATCCAGGCTTTTCTTAAACACCTCCAGGGACAGTGACTCCACCACCTCCCTGGGCAGCCCATTCCAATGTTTCATCATCCTTTCTGTGAAGAAATTCTTCCTAATATCCAACTTAAACCTCTCCTGGCACATCTTAATAATGTACCGTCTACAAATAGCAGAGAGCTTAACCTAGTAAAATCTTACTCAAGAAAAGTGAAAGAAACTCAATGACCCACCAAAGACAGAAAGGAAGAAGGCAGACAAGTAGGCAACAGCGTCCAGCCTCCCTAAATCACATCCTGGTATTGAAAAAAAAGGAAAGGCAACACCTATTTTATTTGACAGAAGCTTCTTATAGTCTATTAGTTATTTATAGCAGAAGTAACTTCTGGAGACTGCAACATCAACTTAATTTCTAAAAAAAAGGAGGGTGTAAAAATGTGACTTTATTTTATTTAAGTCCTCAAAGTCCAGCATGAACCCAAGGGATAAATTTCAGAATAATTTTGTTTGCACTTTCTGCCATATTTTAGTGAAGACATTCAAAGAGAAATAAAAATTAAAAGTACTTGGCAAATTACCAGTATTTCATAGGAGAAAGAGAAATGAAAGACAAGCCTCTTACAAAGATGTAGCTTTCAGGGATCTCTTATAAAATAGACTTTTTAAACATCAACAGATTTTGTTTGCAACAGACTTCCTCCTTATTTCCTTACAATCTGTTTGAAATTCTATAAAAGACAAAGTTCTTTTGATGAGTGATATTCATGGAATAGATTAAGGTTCTCCTAAGAGGATGAAAATTCCAAAGACATGCTTTTGTTAAAAATAGAATTATTTTTTAAGGGGATCTCTCCAAGGACCAGGCACATCTTTTGAAATTTTTTCAGCAGTGAGATGAAGGAGAGCTGGTAAAGTTATGAGCATGAATACAGCCAATGCATTCAGAACTGCTTTAGAAAAGGCTATAGATATTTTCCATACCTGACTGACTTTATCTAGTTAACTCATGACCTGCAATTTCCTTGCCAATTTTTCGCCTGGACAAAGATTTCTAATCAAGCAGAAGTAATCATCATTAGGGTAAACGTGATGAAAGTAGGATACACAGTAAGCAGCTTTTGATTAATTTATTCTATAATTGCAGTTGTTTTCTTTTGACTGAAAAAACCCTTACTCAAGGACACCACTAAATTTTAAGGTATTAGGTTGAGAAGTCCTTTTGGAACTGGTACTAACCATGTCATAGCCTTAATTTAGAGACCCCATTTCACCTGTAGACGTGAGTAAATGAAAGTATTCCACACTATGGAAATAAAATACTAGCAATCACCCTACAGCATTACCCAAGTCTTTCTCACCTAATTCCAAACACTGGAGAGTTATAAAGGATCAGCTACATTGACAAGGCTGACTGTGGTGCTGCTACAGGGTCTAGGAAGGTTTCCTTTCTTTTTTGGATCGTCTCTTGTAATTTGTTTGCACCCTAACCTAGACCTCTTTGGTCTCTGAACCATTATTTGCTGATAGGAAAATCCACTACAAGTAACAAGGATGACTTAAGGAAAACACGTCTCTGGAAGCTCACCTGATCTAGCCCCTTCCCACAGCTCCAGAATATCCCTTGCTTTCCCACTTCCTGCCAGAATATCTCCTGAATGGTTTCTGTAAAACAGAGCCTTTGTGGTACAAAGTGGTCTGCAACTCTTCCTCACCAGGCGCTTTCCTTTGCTTATTTGTCACATCCAATTTTTAGCAATTCATCAATCCCTTTCCCTTGTTAAGGGTTTTTTTTAATAAGGGTTATTATTTGGTGGCTTTTCTTAAAGTGTTTTCTGCTGCAAGTCCGTATCTGGAAGTGTATTAATTAATGAAAATACTGATAAAACCTACAGAAAGTAAAGACTCCCTTTACCCATAGATGACTGCTCTGTTCTGCTTTGCCAGCCAAAGTATATTGCTCCTCTTTTCTTCCAGGGGGAAAGTATGTGTCAATAGGAAGAAAACAGCTTCTGACTGCAGAGGAAACAAAAAACTGGCAGAAGTAATCTGCCAGGCTAGGAGCTACCAATGACAAGTTGATCCTTAGACAAGGGAAATATCATGTCAGCCATAAAACTGGAGAGGAATGTTGTGAATAAGTGTTTTAAGTCACCCAAAGAATCACCAACAAAGGTGTGGGCAAAAGCAGTTTTAATATAGTAGTGACAGCATGACAGAGTTCATTGCCAAGGTCCACTCTACTGCTTACTAGGCAGTTAAAGCACGCAGAGAAAAATCTAAAATCAGTCAATCCAAACCCAAAATCAACCTCAAACAATCTATGCAGGAGCTGAGGATGGCAAAAGGTGGGAAAGGGTAAGGATTAAAAGGAATGATGAAGACCTTTCCATTGAGTCACAAGGTAAAGAGTTTGCCATGACCTTGCCAAACTCAGCGCCAGACAAGACCAAGAGTTTAAGCCTAAAGGTTTTAACTTGACTTAAACCTAGCAGCACTAAATCGATAGTCTAATTTAAATAATTTAACAAAATATTCTATAGAATTTACTGTAAGCACAACAGTGACTCACTTAAAGGCCTAACTTACCAATCTAAAGTACTTAAGAATCTAAGAGAGCAACATTCATAGTACATTTATTTGCTCTAGCACATTCAGCCTCACACTCACAGAGGCCTAAAGGAGTATGTACAAGGCATAAACCTGTAAAAATTTCTGTCAAGGTCAGTGAAGTGCTCATGTTGGATGCCTTTACACCTTCTCAACGAGTGAAGTATTGAGCCTTGAGGAGTGGGGCTACCAGCCCAGGCTCCATTAGCTGAGTTTGGTGCTGTTCCTCTGAGCATCACAAACCCAAAAGTTCACTGGCTTTGATGTGTATGTTTTAACCTGGAGAAATCTTCTGTGGCCTTTTACACTGTCACAGGTGTGGCGAAGCCAGCTGGACCCGTGAGCCAGAGAGCAGAGGTGCTCCTGACAGGGGCTGTCTGAGGTAGAAAAGCTTTGTGCTGGAAAGTGGGAAGTTGCTCCTCTTCTCCATGTGTGAGCTTGCTGAGCTGTGGGGTGGGTGCCCTGGGATAGATGCTGGAGGCGGCAGAGGGTGTGCTGTGAGTCCCCAGGAGGGGACAGGGATGAGTTGATGCAAGCAAGGGAAGGACATGAAGGACTGCTGGCAACAGTGGGATGCAGGCCACACCTCCTGTAAGTACCACTGAGAGCATCACACAAGCTGGGAGGGGATGAATCTCTCTCTCAGCATAAAGCAAAGCAATCATGTTATCGGCCCTGATTTATACCAAGGTACCTGCATTCCCACAGACGTCTCCTGATAGAACCAGCACCATCATGTTAGTGAGTACAGGAGTCATTACTCTCTGCTTTAAAGCAGTAAAATACTCAAAAATATAATCCTCAGACTTACAGAAAACTGCATTATTTAACATCGGTACCAGAGACATTCTACATTAAAAGCAACAACAGAAAAAAGGCCTTACACTTACCTAAAAGAGCATTCTAAATGACATGTACTATTTGGCCTATGTATTACTATTTCTATTCATAATTAATGGAAATGTAGCAATTTTTTGCTAATGGAAAGAACCACTGCAAAGAGCACTTTGATTGCATTATATTTATTACCCATCTTAGGAACTAAATATGCACTTAACCTGTAATTAAGGGTACACAGTAAGAGCTTTGTAAATATTGCAGTTGAAAATATCCTCTCAACACCACTTAGTACCATTAGGCATAATATTTGCTCTAAGGACTGTCTCTCTGAAGTGCTAAAATTGTTTTTCTGGAAGAAAAAAGGAAGGAAAAGGAAAACATTAAATAGAGCACTGTCTTGTTTCTCTACTGCTTTCACACTTACTCACCAAATGTTGTGTGCTTAATCAGTACTGTATGTCTGTGATAGTCTGAAACTTCCCTCTTTGCTGGATGGATGAAGAATGGAGCCAAATGGGGAAAAAATCTGATGGGAAAAATCTATTCACAAAAAACCCCCATCATTATTCCACAAAAACTTTTACGTGTTCCTACCTTGTTACATGCCTGAACAAGAGCTAAGAGTGTTTCTCTTATATTGTAATAATTGGCAACACAATTAGACCTTAGAACAGCTTTATATTTCAGTTTCAAAAAGAGGAAAGAAGATTAAATGACATAAATAAACCTCAGATAACTTGCAATTCCTTTGCAGAATTTTAACAGCCTCTCAAATCCAAAAGCAATATATTTTTTCTGAGGAGTAATGAATACCAAAGCCCTAGGCTTGAATATTT
>VWZQ01010433.1:101815-157031 GCA_013397015.1 Myiagra hebetior | reverse complement strand
AAAAAAAAAAAAAAAATTAAAATCCCCACTTTTTACCAAAATCAAACTCATTTTAAAAATCAGCCTTGAAACACCTCAACTAAACCCAGCTGGCCTCAGCTGACGTGCCTCAAACTCCACATTGCCTCAGTAACCTGACTGCCCTATCATGTTCTTGTTTTCCTTGCCGCAACAGGGAAGTTTGCTTGTTCTCCANAGAAAAAAGGAAGGAAAAGGAAAACATTAAATAGAGCACTGTCTTGTTTCTCTACTGCTTTCACACTTACTCACCAAATGTTGTGTGCTTAATCAGTACTGTATGTCTGTGATAGTCTGAAACTTCCCTCTTTGCTGGATGGATGAAGAATGGAGCCAAATGGGGAAAAAATCTGATGGGAAAAATCTATTCACAAAAAACCCCCATCATTATTCCACAAAAACTTTTACGTGTTCCTACCTTGTTACATGCCTGAACAAGAGCTAAGAGTGTTTCTCTTATATTGTAATAATTGGCAACACAATTAGACCTTAGAACAGCTTTATATTTCAGTTTCAAAAAGAGGAAAGAAGATTAAATGACATAAATAAACCTCAGATAACTTGCAATTCCTTTGCAGAATTTTAACAGCCTCTCAAATCCAAAAGCAATATATTTTTTCTGAGGAGTAATGAATACCAAAGCCCTAGGCTTGAATATTTACTCAATCTCTTCCAAATAGTCTTCTAGTGATGATTCATCTTCCAGGTATATGGAATTATTTACAATTATACACATAAATCTTTAAAAATAAAACCTTTTAAAATTAATTTTTCAATTCTGTTTTTAATATTTTGGTCTCATATCTCACTGGATTGATTTATTAAATAAGCTTGCAATTAATAAATAACCTAGAAGCAGAGTTCAAAGGGAAAAAACACTGACTGGAGTGTTTCTGGTGTCCTTTGGAGAATATGGAATGCCATGTAGATGAGCAGCATGTGCCATGTTCTTACAGAAGCAATTTAATTCCTAGTAATATTGAGGGAGAGAGGAAATCTTCATGACAATGCCATATCCTGATATGTGAACAAGTAACAAGGAAGGGTTTGAAGTTGCCTCAAAGTGGGACTTGGATGAAATTAGCATTTTTCTTCAAATTACCCGCTGTAACAGCTGTCCCAATGTTAATAATGATTTTGGCACTGCTCTCGGGAGATGCTCTTTCTAGCCCATCTATATTTCCTCTGAGCAGAGTTAGCAGCTGTTATTGTAAATTACTGATTCTGTGTTAGAATTTCTCATGCTTTTATTCTGGTGGAGTTTTACCACTGGACTTCCAGGGAGGGGAGAACAGCCCTGTTGCTGGAGCTTAAGTGTCTTTCTATTTAAGACCTCTGAGAGTCCAATAGGCCAATAGGCCACAGGCTGCAGACAGCTTGCATCTGCCATTTCCGACATTTTCTTTGGAAGAGTGCATCACTTTTTAAGTGGAACAATTTGTGACTGAATCAACATTGATGGTTAAGCTCGGAATGGTGGCATTAGAGGGTAGGATATCCCTTAGGTGTTTTACCTCACCATGATCACGACAGTAATTTCTTCCACTCCCAGAGTGAGATCTGTCCCTGAAAACTGCTCCTGGTGCTGTGCAACTTGCAAGGGATGCTGAGTGCCATGACAAGGATAGACAGACAACTCAGGCAATATGAGACAAGACAGAAGATATTACAGCAGGAATTTGGGAAAATTGAGGCAGAAATTTCTCAATGTTTCTTGCCATGGCATCGATTCTAGCTAAACTTCTTTTTTCATCTACCTAAACTTTAAATTTTAATCCAGCACACATTACAGAACAAATTTAATTGGTTGTTTAAAAAAAGCTACAACAACTGCCTGAAATTAGCTCAGTGTCAGATACCCCTGCTATATGTGAGACTATCTCCTGCTCTCCAGCCTGTGTATTTATTGAAAAATAATTCTAGACACATAGTCTCCCTCATCTGACCATCTTCCCAAAGTTCTACCCATGNAAAAATTTCTACTAGTCACTGTCTGCTACAGCTGTCAGAGTTGACCACAGAAGCCAGCTGCTCAGTCTGTTCTCAGTTCCGGTGCATCCCACAATATGTTCACAGTCCTGCAGTATGATGATGCTAAATTCAAAATTTTTGGATATTATCTACAGATCATATCATGCTAACAATCACTCTGGCTTCAGTTTAAACTGAGTATTTGTCTCATATTTTTCTTTTAAAGTTCCCTGTGGATATGAGTGCTCCAATGTGCTGTGTACAAAAGTGGAACCTGCTTAAATGAGCTTATATTTTTACAAGAGCACTAAAAACTAGACCTAGAGGTGGACCTGATACAAAGCTTTACAGCAAATCAGAAACTGGTTATCAGGATGCAGATGTTTTCACTCACCATTTACATTCCAATCTGCAGATGCAGCCACATCTCTGGATTGAATGATATAGCCAACACAAATAAAGTTCTCTGTAAGTAAAAAAAGGGGGAAAAAAGGTAAAAGAGGAATATTTTAGCCTCCCATATTATGAAAAAAATAAGATCTAAACTGATCATTCTTCAAGTATCATATTCTGAGTTCTAAAAGACTGTTTCATCTATAAACTTCAGGGAATGTAAAATTTGCATTTCAGTCCATTTAAAAAATTACCTGCATAATATTCATTTTAGGAGGCAACTGCAAATGATCATCATTAAATGTTTTCTGAAGAGAACAGAAACCTGGATGACATAACAGATGTAATTGCACTTCATACTAATTAACTGAGAATTTTCATTGAAATTAATTAGTATCCTATTGGGCATATAAGGTTAGCTAGAGAATAGTTGTATTAACAGATTCTGATAATAATGAACCAAGGGGAATTTTAATGTGCTGCTCTGCCATTAGTGGTCTGTCCCCGTAGACAAGAGTTTTGCTAGGTTATTCTAGACTCACAAAAGTTGGAGTGTGGTATGGTTTTCTTTTTTCCTTTTTGCAAAAAACTAAAAGGAAAAAAAATTAAAAAGATGGGGACTGTACATACTTGTTCTAACCTGTAATTTAATTTTTGAGTTCTTTCACTTCACACTTTATGCCAAAACTTCTTTTGGGGATAAGCAGTCAGTCCACTACAGTAGGACTAATAAGCTAAGTTAAAGAGCAGGACACCAGTAGTGAATGCACACACCTTCAATTTTGACTTGATCTTCATCTACTCTCATCCCTTGATCTTCAATACCTCTCTAATGTCACCTGGTTACTCCAAAACTCTGTCATAAAGATGAAGCGCATAAAAGCCATCATGTGAGGCTATCACTGTTCTGAGAAGCGTAAAAGTGGCTTTTTCACATGATCCTAAGACTTATTTTGCATATATTATTCAGAAGGGTCAAAGAGACACTGTCACAATGTGACAATTCCAGACTATTTGCCACACAGTAATGATCCCACCCAGCTGAGTGGATTGGTGTTGAATTCCCCTTAACAGCCCAACCACAGGACGTTACAGACACCTGTTGACTAAGGGAAGCTGGAAGATGTGGGCTCTTTTAGTTTAGCAAAGGTTTTGATACTGTCTGACATAGTATCCTTCTGGAAAAAATGTCCACCATGCATGTAGACAAGTCCATAATATGCTGGATGAACAGCTGGCTGGGGGGTCAGGCTCAAACAATTACAATAAATGGGGTTGCATCAAACTGGAAGCCTGTCCCCACTGAGGTTCCACAGGGCTTTGTTTGAGGTCCAGTGTTTTTTAATGCTTTTTTATGAATGATACAGATGCAGAAATCTAGTATACATTAAGTAAGTTTGTAGATTATACCAAATTAGGAGGAGCTGTGGACTCTCTCAAGGGTGGAGAGGCCTGGCAGAGAGATCTGGGTGTAGACTAAGAACAGGAAGCTGGGCAATCACCAGCCATATGAAACTTAAAAAAAGGCAAATTCTCCACCTGGGATGCGGCAATGCTGTTTATACATGTACACACACACATTTATATATATGCATAAATTATACATACATATATGCATGGCAAGTTGAACATAAGTCAGCAGCGCCCTGGCAGCCAGGACCCGTGTCCTGGGGGCATCAGGCACAGCATCACTAGCCAGGCAAGGGAGGGGATTGTGCTGCTCTGCTCTGCACTGGGGCAGCCTCACCTCCAGTGCTGGTGGCTGCTTTGGCCTCCTTAATATGAGAAATCAACTATTAGGGAGCATCCAGAGGAGGGCCATGAGGATGGTGAAAGGTCTGGAGGGGAAACCATATGAGGAGTGGCTGAGGTCCCTTGGTCCATTCAGCCTGGGGAAGAGGAGACTGAGGGGAGATCTCATGTGGTCCACATCTTCCTCAAGGTGGGCAGTGGAGGGGGAGGTGCTGCTTTCTTCTTTCCAGTGACCAGCTATAAGGGACGAAGAAATGGAGCAAGTATCAGGGGAAGTTCAGATCTGACGTTAGGAAAAGGTTCTTCAGTGAGAGGTTGGTCAGTCACTGGAACAGGGAAGTGGTCATGGCACCAATCCTGCCAGAGTTTAAGCACCACCTGCACAACGCTTTAGTCAGATGGTTTAGCTGTAGATAGTCCTGAGAGGAGTCGGGAGTTGGATGTTGATCCTTACATGGGTCCCTTACATAGCACAGTGAGCCACAAAGAGAGACACCACCTTCCCAGGACACTGTTCCAGACTGGGGTGCAGACTGATCTCTTACCTCCACTGAATTTATTCTCTGATTTTGTTGGAATCTCCAATCTTTCCACTGTAGAAATATTAATAGGTTGGAGTGATTGCAGTTCACTATGAAAAATTTCAAAATTACTTATAAAGGAAATATTAAACTATACTAAATACTGACTGAATACTGAACTAAACTGGTCCATTCATCTGCGTTGCATTTTCTTATCTGTTATTGTCTGGTTGATTCTGCCTGTGCTGTCACTCATCCCAAGTTCTCAGAAACGCAGTACTTCTTAAACTTCTCTGCAGTTTTGGCCAATACTTTGGCACAATTCAAATAAATGAGGAGGGGGTCATTTGAATATACAGTATTTGTCAGTAGCCTAATGCAGGCACGTGCTATTTTTATGTAATTATAGGCAGATTGAATGTACAGATTATTGATGCTTTCATATTTTAATAAATTTATAACAAAACAAATGGGGCTGTATCCTTGAAAATTTGAACCACTTAGATATGAAAAATACATAGAATAATATACAAAGAAAAGACACTTTTTTAACATATCTGTAGCCTTTTTTGTGGAAGTTGCAGCACATTATCTCCCCAAAACATTAGTGGCAAGCATGCTTCCTTTCTGTCACCTTCCTAAGTAGACAGAGACATCTGTATTGCAGTCACTCAGTGCCCATGAAGTTGGGTTAAAACCCCCAACATCCCCACATGCCATAAAGCCTGGAAAGCTCTCATTTTCTGTGGGAATACCAATGAAGACATTGGGAAAAAAGGGGCAAAGAACAATGAATCTCTGAAGGTTTGATTCCTAGTCCCACTATCCATTAGCTACAACCATCATTTGAAGGTGCATCCTTCTCACAAACATTTCTTTCAAAGACTTGTGTTTGAAAGCTGTAAACTTTAAAAATCCCTCAAAAATTCACAGGCAAACCCTGTGGTCATTTGAACAGAGCATTTTTCAACTGCTATTACTGGATGGTTTCTAGTGTTATCTAAGAAATGCTTGAAGTAAAATGGAATTATAACAAACCAAAAGCCATGAATTTGTGCTGGACATTGGGTGTTATTCATTATATTTCTCTGCAATCAGGTGTCAATATAATAATTAGTGGTGCAAAGAGAAATTCACAAAATGCTGAGGGACAGGAAATAATTTCTTCAACAAAACCTTTAGGCAGAGTGTCTAGTTTACATCCTGGAGTTCAGTAGGATGGATATGCTCTGCAGAAATGAGCTTTGCAGGGTGACTTCATGGAGATACTGGAGATGCAGTGCAGGGAATTTTTTAATTGAACTTCCTAACTGTAAATTCAACAGTGCATTCCAGTAGCTTTGCCTCATTCAGCAGCTGGAGTGCTTAATGTAGAGCTTGGAGTGATGGCCCAAGACCTCCCTCCACATAATGTCTCAGGTCAAAATGGAGAAAGTTGTTCTTTTGTTCCTAATATCCCTGAGCATACATTCTTTCTGGTTTAAGGACTGCTGTAAAAATTTCCTTCCCCACCAGGTCCTGGCTTTGTAATAGTGAATGTCTTTTGCAAGCCTATAAGCAGGGTGAAAAGAAGATTGATTTGGCTACGAGGCATTAGTATAGTCATAATTGGACAGATACATGTAGTTTGGAAATATGAAGCCACTACATTATTTTTTTTCAGCAATTACTTTGTAAGTTTGTAATTCCAAGCTGGATAGATAGATAGATATATAGATAGATAGATAGATAGATAGATAGATAGATAGATAGATAGATAGATAGATAGACAGACAGACAATTTTGGTGGCTGAAACTAATTTAAAATTTTAGAATTAATTAATTTTAAAATTTAAAAATCCAATAGACCTCTCTGCTGAGTATTTCTGGCTTCAAATGCACATCTAAATCACATACATATATATGCCCATAATATGTGCATGTTGAATAAAATATGTTATTTTATTCTGTCATATCCAAGGTTATACTAAATTTTCTTGAGTAGGGTTAAGTACTAAGGTTTGTTTTCATTCCAATTGGAATATAACGCAGTAAAATATATTATCAGGACTCTTATTCTACTTAAGCATGTTTCCACAGGAAAAAAAAATAGTATTTCTAAAAACTGACAAAGGCATTCTCAAAGTCAGCTCTTATTTTTAGCCATATTGTATTTGTTCACATTGAGCAACATAGTTTCCTCCAGCCAGTCAAAACAAAATGAATAAGATTAGCATAATCGAACCCTGAATAATCTGATTTGATTAATTTTATTTTTGAGGATTTTGTTGTTATTCATGTCTGTCAAAATGGAATAAAAAAGTCCTTGTCATTATAGTCAATATACACAGTACTTGTTCTCATGCTTTGTACTACTTTTATTTTTACATCTAAGGAAGTGCAGAAATTGGTATTTGAAATAGTAGCTATTTTCTGAGGAGAAGGAAACTTCAACCTACACTGTAAATAATTTTATCCCTGGAAATCCTACAGGGTCACTAGGTCCATATAAGAGGAAAATGGTGTACCAGAAATACAGATAAATTTTTATGTGTATATCACTTACTGAAATTTCAATGAATCAAGCCAAAGATTTCTGATAAACTCTATATTTGTAAATATTTCCAACCAAAACATAGAATCAAATAAATGTTATTGTAGACTTAGAGAGAGAAACTGGAAATTAGACTCTGGAGTGAAGCAATTTATGTCTCTATAGGCAGCCTAACCTATATCTCTAAAAAGTGTGTTATACCATTTTACTTCCATGTGTGACAACCTCTACCTCTTTTAAAGGTTCGGTTCAGATCTTAAGCTCTGGCTTTCCAGGATAGTAAGGTCAGCTCTGAATACCGAAGTCCTGGCACTTCAAATTATACTGTCTATGTAAAAAAGTAATTGAAATAAACCCAAATCAGCAATAATTTGAGAGATTTACAGAATTGACAGTTCAGGGAAGGAATTATTTTTTTCACCTACCCATCTCTTACATACCTTCTTGGATCTTTCAGATAACCTACACTTAATTCTTCCACCAGGATGCTTTGTGACAAGCTCATCTGGTGTCTGCAAAATCTCTGCTCTTAGTGCTGATAGTGCTGATCTCCCTGTTTAGCTACAAGCAGAACCTAAAAACACAACATCTACTTCCAAAACTTGCTGACAATTAAAATTGCTTTCCTTTCACTGATGGAAAGCAGTGGCATTGTCAGCTTGCATCTCACTGACAAGTAAAACTAGATTAATTGATATCTCCCCATAAAACATACAAAAATAATCTAATGCATGGAGCAAGAAACAGGAAGAAAAGCTGCATTTGTATTCAGTTAAGTCTTTTCGTGAAGCTTTTGGAAATACTGAATGTAATGTTGCAAAGACATTTTTATTCTTAACGGAGGCAGACTTGGCTAGCTGAATGTAGAATAGTTCTGTTGTATATCTTTTAGATGCAATCTTTGTTATCAACACTAGGAAATCAACTGCTCTTTTAATGGCTAAATATATGCAATGAATACCCTTGCCTTGTGACAGAGCCAATCTGAACACCATATATCATCATGTGAAGAGATTGTCAATCTTCGGTGTTCTGATTAGAAAACTAGTTTGTGCCCAGTTCATGGCCCTGGTTGTGGATACCATAAAGGAGAAAAATGTCCTTAGGTAGTAATTGGCATCTTGTGGAAAAATCTGAGGGGAAAGGCAGTTAATTTGAGGTTTTCTGTATTGTTGTAATAATAACTTTAAGGTATTTTTTGGTGTGAAAGTGCAAATTCAGTCTTAATCATGTAAGTTCTTCACCAGAATAAGTTTTCAGACACAGACCTTCCACATACATAGCGTATATGACATAGAAATTAAGAGACACTTAAAAAGTATGTGTGGGGCAATTAAGCTGCAATGGACAAGATATCTACGCAATGATTGTCAAAGAGTTTAAATGGCAGGGAACCTTTCTGGATTTTGACTTAAACTTGGCTCCTCAGGGCTCTGATCTATTAACCTGTCCAGCTACAGAAATAAAAATTATGCTGGCTTTAGCCCAAAACCTCGTTCGCTCACCACATCAGAGATGAGCTGCAAAAACAGTTCATGAGGTTGTCCTGTTCCAATGACAAATGTGGCTACAGCGCTGCCTCGGTTTTATTCAGACCCTACAACTCCTTGCAGCCTGGGGCACAGAAAGTGGGTAAACATTCTGGCACTTCCAGCATGATTGTTCTGTGGATCTTCCAATGGACGTGTCAATGGAGCTTCCTCTTCAAAGTCATAAGTGCATTGTTCATCAGGATAAACACAAGCACTTCTTAGAGGCCTCATTTGTTTAGCCTTAAACATGGCAGAGGGGTTGCTGTCCATATTAGCCTAAATCATAGCCCAATGATTCTCACAGACAGCCCTAAACCTAGCATGAACCAGAGCATTTGTACCATACTTTATGCAAATGTTTCCACTTTTTACTTATAATGACTACCTGCAACAGGAAAATTAGTAAAATATTTTCAGGGACAAGAAAAACTTTTTCAATACTTTTTGTCTAACAATTTCTTGCTAAACAAGCTATTAAAATGCACTTGATAGTATGAAAAAAAGCATAATTTAAACTTCAAACATAATGTTGCAACTAATATACATAAGAACTTCTGCCAAACTGTAATGGATATGTTAATGTTGACTCCACACAAATTTAGAATTTTCTTGACTGAAAATGTCTAAGGGGACTGTGGTATAAAAACATAGAAATACTGTAAGGTACACAAAAAAAATGTAGATGTGGTGATCAGTATGTTCAAGAAATAGTCACATGATATAAAAATTGTTTAACGTTATCTGCACAGAAAGATTAGGCCCTTTAAGATTATATTGGAAAATTTAGATTGTACTCCATTATTTTGTGCAATGTACTATAACAGGATTCTGATACTATCATTCCCCTAATCCTGCCACCTTGCATTCTCATTTCTGGATTTATGATCTATTTATTGAAGTATATTCAAAACCATTTATTTAGATAAACTGTCCTCATGCAGAAGAAATGCTTCTCATATCGTATTTGGGAGCATGAAATTTTATTACAGAAATGGTCATTTCATTTTCACACATGGTATAAATCAGAATGCTCTGATTTACACTACAAATTTAAACTAGATAGATTTCTCAGATACTTTAAGTTTTCTTGATGCTTAACCTCTTCCATTCCAAAATTAATTTTAAAACCTCACCTCCCAGTTTCAATAGATGAAGGAGAGAAAAACACAGTGGATGGATTCTTGCCAGGTGGCATTATTGTTTTCATGGTCATTATTTCAACTATGGAAAACCTGAGGGTGAGTACAGGTCATGGTTGCTTTTGTTGAACTCTTCTTCTGGGGCTGGAGAAGATAAGATGTTTTATGTGTATAAAAGATATTCTAGGTGGAGGAATAATCCTGATTATGCTGTTGCTGGATGGTGGGGTGGGAAGTCTTACCAAAGGTATTTCCAGAGCAAAGAACTACAAACTGCCTGCTGAGGAGCCACTATCCCCAGTGCCTCCACAAGAAATCTGATTCAACTACATCTAAAATCAATAACTATTGACATCTCCTTTAAACACGCACGTAGATTTTATTGTAAGATGCATAAATAATATTCAGAAGACTTCAAAACAATTTTATTTTATTTCAGTGAAAAATTTTATTTCAATGGACAACATTAATTTAAAGTTAATACCCATGGTAAATCCTACTATGGAACAGCCTACCAATCTTCGGAATTGTAGAGTTAATTTCTGTTCTATATTTGTTCAATATATGTTCTATGAATAAATAGTGTGAAAGTGTAAGATTAAACTTAGAAACTAGATGCAACTATTTGCACTTGAGGAGCTAAATTTCCTTAAGGTACAGGACATTACAACTTTGCAAGTGACTAACTGCAGAAAGCAGTGTGAAACTGTGTGTGGAAGCATTCTATAATTAGTGGTCCATAAAAACAATTGCTGAGCTAGCTCTCCAAATTACGATCTACCATGCTTGCAAGTCAAAGTTTTCTTACTAAATGAGTAAGGAAAAATATAGTAGAGTACAAGGCATGCACATTATAAAATGAGACTTTTCTGTAAAAATCCCAAGGTTTCTGGGATTCTGCTGACAAGAAGTAGCCCTAATATCATCCTTTTCTCCCAAATCATAAGTTTTCCATTTAAGTCTGGACTAAATTCATCAAAGCTCAGAGGGAACCTAAGACTCTTCTGGACATACTTCGTCCTCCTGTTTCTTAGATTTTTGATAAATTATAAAACCCTTCTTCTAAATAAGCTATCTTTTGTTAATGTCTGGGTTTTTTTGTAGGAATTAGTTGAATCCTTCTTCAACATTTTCCACTAGCATGGATGAACACCCATGATTAAGCAGGATGCCTAGCTGGGATGAGATTAAATAAAACTGGATTTAAAATCAATTCAAAACCTAAGAGCCATAGAAAAAAAAGTAAATAACCATGTGTGAGGTACACATTGATAACTCAAATGTAGGAAATAGCTTTTCCTTAATTTTTCATTTTATTTATAATTTAGACCTTGGGAAGTGTTGTTAATGTAAAATCCAATGTAACTAGATACTTCACTGCAATAATCTAACTTGGGGGTGTATTTCAATTTTTGTTTTCAAAACAAAAAGATTATCCTCATGTGGGTTTTTAGTAGAGAAACTGTTTCTGAATGTCACTTCATGTTTTCATTGACAAAAAAAAAAATCTTAAAACTCCGTATCTGACAGAATCAGTAATCAGTGTCAGTTTGTTATGTATTTGCTCTCTGAACCCTTTTTAGAATCAGAAAGTACTTTAGAATGTTAGCACTTACCTGTAAATGCCATTAAGCATTAATTATATTGTGGTACTGCCTATGTAAATAAATAACGTTATCTTGGAACACTGAATTCTTTTCAAGTATGAAAACACTAATTTTAGAGATACTAAGATAATACTTGAAAACTGTTCTGACATCTGACTGAATCCCTGCTCTTTTGGGCTGCATGGCCAGCGTTGGTAGTGAGGGGCTACAGTGGTGGTTTCTGTAAGAAGTTGCCGGAACCTTCCTCCATGTCTGGCACAGCCAGTGCCATTCGGCTCCAGGATGGATGTTGGGATGCACAAGGCCAAGGCCATCAGAAATGGTGGTAATACCTCTGTGATTTGAGGAAATGTTATAGTGAAGATGTTATTATTGCCAGAGAAGAGTGAAGTGAGAGTATGTGAGAGGAGCAGCCCTGCAGACACCAAGGTCAGTGGAGAAGGAGAGGCAGGAGCTGCCCCAGGCACCAGAGCTGAGATTCCCCTGCAGCCCCTGGTGCAGCCCATGGTGAGGCAGCTGTGCCCTGCAGCCCCTGGAGGTTCGTGGGGATGCAGAAATCCACCTGCAGCCCGTGGAGGAGCCCCAGGCTGGAGCAGGTGGATGCCTGAGGGGAGGCTGTGGGCCCTTGGGAGGCCTGTGCTGGGACAGGCCCCTGGCAGAGACCTGCAGACCCATGGAGAGAGGAGCCCATGCTGGGGCAGATCTCCTGGCAGGACTTATGACCCTGTGGAACCCTTGGACCCTGGGAGAACTGTTGACCATGGGATCTACTGNTTCCTCCATGTCTGGCACAGCCAGTGCCATTCGGCTCCAGGATGGAT
The DNA here is from genome assembly GCA_013397015.1 of Myiagra hebetior. NCBI lineage: Eukaryota > Metazoa > Chordata > Aves > Passeriformes > Monarchidae > Myiagra > Myiagra hebetior. The sequence continues at coordinate 144,744 of VWZQ01010433.1, read as the reverse complement.
GTTGGGATGCACAAGGCCAAGGCCATCAGAAATGGTGGTAATACCTCTGTGATTTGAGGAAATGTTATAGTGAAGATGTTATTATTGCCAGAGAAGAGTGAAGTGAGAGTATGTGAGAGGAGCAGCCCTGCAGACACCAAGGTCAGTGGAGAAGGAGAGGCAGGAGCTGCCCCAGGCACCAGAGCTGAGNATTTTTACGATTTATTTTACTTTTCATTATACTATTCTGATTTTGTTTGTTAGTAATAAATTCAATTAACAACCCCAAGTGGAGTCCCTTTTGCCCAGGACAGTGTTTGGTGAGTAATCTCTCCCAGACCTTATGTCAGCTTCTGAAACTTTGTTATATTTTTTCTTCTCTGTCCAGTTGCACCTGGGAATGATAGAGCACTGTTGGTGAGTGCCTGGCATCCACCCAGGGTCAATCCACTACAGAAGCTATCACATAAAACATGAGGCACTGGAACAGGCTCCCCAGGGAAGTAGTCACAGCACCAGCCTCCAGAGTTCAAGAAATATTTGAGCTGTGCTCTCAGGCACATGGTGTGACTCTTAGGGATGGTGCTGTGCAGGGGCAGGAGTTGGACTTGATGATCCTTGGAGGTCCCTTCCAATTCAGCATTTTCCATAACCTTGTGATTCTATTTGCCACATACAGACACTGGATTTTGAAAGCTGCTGAGGAAAGGCATTTTAAAATAAGATTCTCTGCTCTTCTGGTATGTAGTGCTCACATCAATGTTATATAATCCCATAAATACAGGTCACTGCTTTTGAGGCAGGGACATCAAGGTGTGCTTTTTTCAAGGAAATTTTTATACCACCCTCGACAATGTGGTGGCTGTGTGTCTAAGCAGTAAACATGGTACTTCTGCTCAAAACAGAAAAACTATTCATAGTGTTCCTCACTGAAAAATCTGTCTCATCTCTTAATCTCAGTTTCCCTTACAGCAACAAATCCCAGTGAATTCTGTGATGTACAATGAGAAAATGTCCAAATCAGATTGGAAGTTTCATACAACAATGAAGCATTGGTTAAAAATTACACAGCAATCAGTAAAAGCGAAACTAGCACTAATCACATTACATACCAATGGTTTATCAAGATGACTTTAAAAGAAAAGTGCTGAAGATATTTGAGAATTTTACACAGTGGAATCTGGCCTCTTTGAAAACAACACTTGATAGGATTATGTACATACCTTTGCTCTAAACTCATGCTCTGCCTCAAAAAGAGAAAAATCACATCGTTATTCCATTACTACCTACACATTCTGGACTGATTTAAAAGTTTCTTAAGTACCTAAAAGGAACAATGTTTTAGTTCTGGATAAATAGGTTGCAGGTGTTATGTGCTGCTTTCACACTTCGCAAAAAGCGAATTCAAGGTTCAAGGTTGTTTACTCGGTGCCTGTGTTAAAAATATTTTATTAAAAAATAATTCTCCACTTTTGCACATATGCATTGAAAAGTTTAATGACAGTGAACACACAGAATGACTGAGACAAAACCACTTGTACAATGAATGCCCTTTCTTTACTGTCTCGATAATAGAGAACTATAATAACAACCAGCCTCTAGCCTATTAGCGGGCTTTATTGCTTCTTTTCAGGCTTGAGACAGTGAAATTTAGCCATAAAACTAGATGCATTGTAAACACTTCAGGGCTTTTTTCTGGTTACAGTTCTACAAAACTTGCCTGTGTAGACAATGATTTCATTGGGTTTTATCTGTGTAAGGGGATCCTGGAGAGGTGAATTCTCCTGCGGACACTTGGTTGATTAGGTCCTGTTTACCTCTAAAGCAAGCTGCATCTGTATCAACGTTATGGGCAAATAATTGAAAGTAACTAAGTTACCACAGCTTAATGACATGTCACTTGTCAACCAAGACAAAACAGATCACCACATCTCTGTCCGTACCTCTCTGCAAGAAAGAAATGGGCGTGTTTGCTCACACCATCATTTTCCCCATTAGCCTAACCCATCATCAGTGTCTGGCAGGATCGTTTCACCGACTCAGTCACAGATTTTTTATAAGTGATAGCCTTGGTTCAAAATTCCATAGAATGAATTCTTGATTAAAAAAAAAAAAAAGGATGTATCTGTATCCATTTCATTTAATATACTGGTTATTTGTGTGTGAGTTATGGATATCTTGGGACAGTATGTTTCTCCCCATTCTCACAGGTGCTAAAAAACTTGGCTGTACATTCAACAACACCATCTGTTGAGGGAAGACACATTATGATATGCAACAAATATATAAAAGGCACTTAGAAAAGAATACATTAATGTAAAAATTTGAGGAAGGGTCTGTAAAAATAAATCACATTTTATATATGATGTGTGAAATGAATATATCAGTGCTGGAAAAAGTATCCCATAACAGTTTAAAAGCAGTATATTATCCCTTTTCAGTTATCTTCTTTATTTCAAGCCACCTAATAAGTTAGAATCCGTCTGAATTAAAAAAGAAATAAAAAGGCAACATACAAAACCACAAGCAGTCTTCAGAACTATTGCAGAATATTGCACAATTCTACCAACAAGGGTTATAGCAAATACAAGCAATGTTTTTTTAGAACTGGATAAAGGCTTAAAAGTCCAGAACTTGTTTGTCTTTCTCTGTCCAAGTGTATCATTGGCTTAATGTAAGCTATTAACTCTCCTTCCACATATTTTGTAATAATCTACAGGATTCAGTCCTCTACAATGAAAATTCATTGCTAATGATGGATATTAAAATTCATAGTATTGTTTGCAAGATATGAGTCAGGGACTCACCAGATCCCACTTAACTTCACAAAGTTCTATATTAGTCTTTCACTGTTGTAATGAAAAATAACTCAGGCAAGGATTAGTGCTACGCTATATTAAAAAAAAAAAAGAGAGAGAGAGAGGACACAGTCTAAAGAGATATGTTATGAAGACTGTCTGTTTTCTAGTGGAAAACGACCCTCAAAAATGTTATACAGCTGTTAGACAAGACAAAGAGGAAAAAAGAAGATGTAGTGTTCTGCCACTGGTAGAAGATACAGTATAGACACTTTATGAAGACAAGATGCTGACAACAGTGTTGTGATTGTCACTCTTTTTTATTGTAGTGCTAAATGATCCCAGGTATTCCCATGAGTAAACTACATCTAGTGAATTCCCACTTGATAAACATAACAGAAATGCCAACTCAAGTGTGCCTTTTGTCTTTCTGCTGCTTGACAATTGTCAGGCTGGGGGTAGTTTGTGAGAATGTAAGCCTTCATGACTTGAAGTATCAAAGAAGATACCATAAAGACAATAATAAATAAAGACAAGTAACACTTTCATTCTCGTTGCCATGTAGATGCAGATAAAAGAATGATTGCCTTTTGTGTGATTATATGCTAGCTAACATTAGCAGTGGTCTCAAGTTCATTGAAGGTGGTAGAGACCTGGTCAGAAATTTTTCCAAAAGGACAGCCTGCCCCACGCTACTTGTGATCCCAGCTATGTGCTTATTGGGCATCTGAGCTAGCTGCCTTGAAGCCTAAGTCACACCTCCCAATGCAAAGGATACTTACCCTCCGTCAGATGTGGAGGTTTACTGGTTAGTGGTTGTTTCTGTATGTTTGTAACACCATCCTACCCAAGATTTTACTAAGAGGCTTCTCAATATGGAGGAAAAATTAAAACTGAGGGTGTCACTTGGTGACCTGAAGTGAAATTGTCCTTGATTTCAGGACGGCTGATCTTAGCCAAGTGAGTTAAGCCACCTGCAGGCGGAGGCCCAGGTGTGGAACAGACCAACTACAGTGGCTCTTCAGATAATCTTCTAGACTGAAGACAACAAAAAATTCTGAATAAAGTCAGATATTTGCTTAAAAAGAGCTATTCACAGTAGCTAAGGCAAGAGCTCTACCATCCCCTTCCGACCCCTCACCCCACCCCAATATAGTGGGAACACAGTAAATGCAGATGAGAGATCATTCACACAGTAACTAATCAGTGAAAACAAATCAGTCATGTTTTCTGGAAAGATAAAGTTTTGGGTAGTAAAAATCTATTCAAAAATAGACTCTATATAAATCTGTAGGATAACCTTGGTCACATCTTTTGCAAGTTGAGAACAGTTGGTGTGTACAACAAAACAGCACTGTCCCCTTTACTAGCACAGTATAGTCTATATTTTCTGCGTGAGAAAGATATTAAGGCGGCACTATATATTTATTTAGAGTTCAGTTCAATTATATGCATTTGAACAGGTTCACTATGTTTAATTGCTGAAACAGTGTGATAAATTGTTTTTTGAGAAGATTAATTATCTCCTTAAATTATTTTGATGACATAAGAGCAATGAAGAAAACGAAAGTATTACATATAGGTTGCTTATCTTCATGTGACTAGACAATAAAAGAAAGTGTCTAAAAAGCATAATTGTTATTTTCATATGCATTTAAGCAAGCCTTTAAAATAGAGATTTTAAAACTAGAATTGCTAATTAACTATTTCGCTAAATAATTTATAACCAGAATCTTTTTATGTTTCATTCTTGGTGGAAGCCAAATTAAATGTATAATACATTTCTATTTTAAGACTTTTTAAATTAAAAGGTTAATGATAATTTCGAGAGCCTTTTTTAACAGTAAAAATGCAAAGAAAGTAGCAGAAAAGAAACATTTCTTGCCGATCTTCCCTATCTTCCATTCCATTCCATTTATTAATTTCAGTCTACAGAACAAACCTAGAGCAAAACAAAATATTTCTTTGCTGCTCTACTATACAACAGCTGTAATCACACAACTTCTTTCCTTTGCTTTTTCCCAGATCAATATAGTGAAACTTGTGAGTAAACAACATAAACAAATAGCAACTCTTACAGGAACAGTAGTTGCCAAATCAAAAGGAGACCTCTGAGATATTCAAAGCTCACACTTACTATTGCTTTTGGCTCCTACAGCTGAACAAAGCAGCATTAGCTCACAAGTTGTTTATTTCTCAATAAAGCAAAATCCGTGAGTGGCACGGTAAGCATCATACACCAGGCAGCTACCTGCTCAGATGCAGCCCTGTGCACCAAAACCAACAGCCACAGATATTTTGGGAAGCCTCAGGAATATTTAGAGGGTGGTGGAAGCGCCAGCACAAGATGAGCTGCTGCTAAAAGGCAGTGCAATGGGTACCCAACAGAGAGCCACCACTGCCACCCCACAGTGCTCAGGTGAGATCAGTTCAGAGAACTCAGAGAACATCATGGACAGCTGCTACTCATGGCTGTGCTTGCAAAAAAGCTCTCAGCAATCAACCTACTAACCACATTACAAAGGGTAGCCTTAGCCCCTACCTGGTCATAGGAGGAGATCAGGAGGTCAAGTAGGACCTGTCTTTCCTAAACCCATGCTGGCTGGGCCAGTGATTGTCCTGATCCTCTGGTTGTCCTGTATGTTCTGCCTGATGGCACTCAAGGTGATCTNTTCTGTTAATAACTGAAGCAAAGATGGCATCAAGCAACCCAGCCTTTTCCTCATCCTTGGTGACAATGTTCCCCCCCGCCACACCCCGTGTCCAATAAATGATGATTTTCCTTGTATCTCTTTTTGTTGTTAATGTATTTTTAAACGCACTTTGTATTATCTTTCACAGCAGAAGCCAGACTGACTTCTATCTCAGCTTTCCTCTGTCTAATTTTCTCTCTACGTGACCTAGCAACATCCTTGTACTCGCTCTGAGTCGCCTGCCCCTTCTTCCAAAGGTCATAAACTCTCTTTTTATCCTTGAATTACATTGAAACCTTCCTGTTCAGCCAGGAGGATCTTCTTCTCCGCTGTCTTGTCTATACACAGATAGGGATGATCTGCTCCTGCACCTTTAAGATTTAGTCCCTAAAGCAGGTCCAACCTTCCTGGAACCCTTTGTTACTAAGAACTGTTTCCCAAGTGACTGTCTGAACCAGTGCCCTGACCAGGCCAAAATCCACCCTTTGGAACTCCAAGGTCCAAGCATTTTGCTGACCCTCTTCCTTACTTCACCAAGAATCAAAACTCTGTGATGGATTCCATGGTCACTGTGCCCAAGATGGCCTCTGACCACCACTTCTCCCACAGCCCTTCTCTGTTTGTAAACAGCAGGTCTGGCAGGGCATCCCTGGTGAGCTCCCTTACCAGCTGTGTCAGGAATTCACCTTCCACACTCTCCAGGAACCTCCTAGACTGTCTCCTCTCCACTGTGCTGTGTTTCCAGCAGACATTTGGCAAGTTAAAGTCTGCCACAAGAACAAGGGCTAGAGGTCATGAAACATCCACCGATAGAATATTTCACTCCATCCTGGCTGGGTGGTCTGTAACAGACTCCCAGCAGGATCTCTGCCTTGTTGGGAGAGACAATCCCTCTGATTGTCACCACAGGCACTCAGCCTTATCCCCACTGTCCCTGAGCTCTGTGCAGCAGAAACCCTCCCCAATGCACAGAGCCACCCCACCGCCTCTCCTTCCTCGCCTGTCCCTTCTGAAGGGCTTGTAGCCATCCACTGCAGCAGCCCAGTCATCCCACCACACTTCCATGATGATAACCACACCACAGCTTCCTGCTGCCAGTGGTTTCCACTGTTTGTTACCCATGCTGGCTGCATTGGAGCACTTCAGCTGGGCTGTCAGAGTCAGACACAACAGTGGCATGTCACCCCAGGCTCATCTCCGGTGAGCCTGATCTTGTCTCCTTCCCCTATCAAACCCAGTTTAAAGCCTTCTCAGACATCACCGCCAACTCACGGGCTAAAATCCTTTCCCCCTGTTTCAGATAGGTAGATCCCATTTGTGTCCAGCAGGCTGGCCTGTGGTCAAAAAAGACCAAACTCTGCCAATGGCTTTAGCCCACAAGTTGATCAGGTGGGTTCTCCTGTTATATATAACACACATACACGTCTATTTATTTATGTATATATAATGTCAAATGAACTAAACAAATGTAGAAGATACCTGCACAAGCTCAGAGAGTTTGTTACAACACAATTTCCAAGGTAATTGAGATTATCCTGTTTGGAAAGCAAAACAGAGTCACATTCCTAGATGTGAGTTATTAGAGCTGTAGATGGTAAATTCATAACATATCCTCCTACTAATTCTGTGGGCAGCATGGCAAGATGCTAAAAAGCCCCACCCTGAAACAATTTTAGATTAATCATTTTTAAAACGGTATGCTTTTCTGCTGTATTTTAGGTAAATCAGTGGCAGTTTCAGTCATAACCTCCACTCCTCAAAACCAGTTGTTTGTACCAATATCTCTTCCAAAATTGCGATTACAACTCCTCAGTCATCCACCCACCCTGTCCTTCTACAGAATAATGTATATTTTAAATAAAAATCATGGTACTGCAAAAGAGTAGCACTGTTTAGCATAGGCATCTCTTTGCTTATTTTTACTTCTCTGTGACTGAGCAATAGTCTAAGACTGCTTTGGCAAAACTGCAAATAAAAATTGTCAAAGAATGTAGAAGGCTGCCTTCCCTGCAGGCCTCAAGTTTTACAGAGCTATGGCTATTACAGATGACTAAAAACCCAACCAATACTAGTTCAACTCTGGCCCACAAAGCCTTGGTGTGTTTGTTTTCAACGAAACAATAAAATTATCATTTAGAGCTGAACTGTTAATATTTTCCACAGCTTAGATGTCTGAATCAGGCTTCTCCATCCACTGCAGATCAATCATTTAGGATTAACAAAGTCAGTGAAGGGTGTTGGGGAGTATATATATATTTTAATGAAAGAAAATAAATCTTTTGAAAGACAGAATGAAGCTAAGACCTCTGAAAAATTCAATGGCTGGTGATAGCACATGCCTCATTCCCCAAAAAATAATTGTAAAAGCAATCAGCTGGGAGACAGAAACTGTTCTTGGCCTCCTTGGTTTGAAGGGGTTTAATTCTACATCCCATCTCTACAACACTGTCATTTTCAGGGTTTGCAATAAACAAAATCCACTCCTTCTTTTTGAATCTGTGGCATAGCAAAAGACAAAAGTTAAAATTCATGAGGCCAAAAAATATATTATGGAAAATGACTGAAATCTGTCCTTTGAAGCAATCAGCTGGGAATGAAAAGACCTCGGTTTTGATTCTTGCTTTCAGGCTTATACATAATTTACAATAAATATACAGGAACACTACATCTAATTAATTATTTGTGACATAAAACTTGCATTGCTAACTTACTTCTACCACTAGCACCCACACTTTTGCATGCAGATGAAAATCCTTATCAAAACAGACAGCTGAAATGTTGATGGATCTGACTGCCGAGATCCAATCCTCAGCATCAGCCAAATGCCAATGCCCTGGGAAATGCAGGAGAGCTGAGCCAGCACAGATGATCCTTCTCTGTCTACTCTCCCAGTCTTCAAATATTCCTACTCAATTTGTATGGTTTTTGGGTATGGTTTGATGTCTTTATTTATATATAGATGTANATAGCTCCTAAAATTCAAATCTGTTATGTTTGTGTGTCTAACTCCTTCTGTGACTCCTCTCCTAGCTACCCAGCTTGGTCCATCTGTATTACCAAGTCAGCTCATGAGTAGGCTGTTATTTTTGGTGTGAATTTTTCTTAGGTCTGTACTCTGAGTCTCATGGGATGCTCTGGATGCTCACTCCAGGAGTGAGTCTCAGGACGTTCTGCTTTGGGTGAAAGTAGGCTGGAGCTGTGCACAAGACACCAGTGAGAAGGCTAGAGCTGCAGTGTGGGTTCACTTTGTGCTCTGCACATCCACAGCACATATTTAGGACCAGGAAACATGAACGTCATTGCTGGGAAAGAGGGTGTGAATGTGTCCTTTCTTCTGTGCAGCACTCTAAATGCAGGAGCACCCACTTGAGAGTGTGCACGGTCTAGCCTTTAAAAACCCTGCCTATAAAATCCATTTTGTGTCTATAATCCCCACAGACAGTGATCTTCAAACAGAGGAATTACAAAAGGGTAGGAAAAAGAGAAATTCAATGATTCATTGTAGGAGCTATAATTGCAGAAAAGTCTAAGTAAGTTAAAAAAAATGTAATTAATCAGAACATCCGTTTCAATTAAAATTTAAATATTAGACTACAGAGAGAGAAAGTGTTCTGGGAAAGGCATTTTTACAGCTATGTGAAGGCTAAGTTATCTGTAGATTCAGACAATCCATGAGTAACTTGAATTATCTTATTTTAGAAAAGGCTAAAAAAAGGAGAATATTTCCAGTTTCTGGATGGAGCAGAAAATACTAAGAGTCTGTTTAATTTATTGTCCTCTCTGGTTAAATGCTGATCACAAGTTAACAAGTCCTCTTGCTAGTTGAGGGTAGAAATAAGCATGTGGTTATGGGCTGAATCATAGAAATGAGTCAATGGGAGCTCACTTTACCTTTGGCTGAGCTGGGGTTACTCACTGAGCACCAATCCCAGCATAAATTAAATACAGCTATCTTGAACCTCCCTCGGGATAATAAGATATGGTATTAATGAAACACCACATTAGCAGCATTTATCTTCTGATATGCTTTCAAAAGGACGTGATAGCTCAGTCCCATTGTCCCTTGACATTTGCAATAAGTTATGTTAATAGAATAAACCAAACTAACATTTCAGTTCCCATACTTAACATTTCCCCAGCAATTATCTAACATGTTCCAAAATCTTTTCTATTTCAGAGGCTTTTGTTGTTTCAGTCTTCTTCTTTAATACTGCAATCAGAATGAATACAGTACTTAAAAACAGCGCTTTCCCATCAGAGAAGAGATAGACACTATGCCTCAATATTTCATATAATTAAGTTATAAGCAGTGACCTTTGTTAGCATAGTAGCAAGCACAACTTGTTCTTCAGTGTTTTTACTTTCTTGGCAATTATTATGTGGTCAAAAGCACAATGTGGCTCACAAGCAAACTTTGGCAATTAAAGTTACCAAAGAATTACCTTCTAAAGACCCATAATGACCCTTCAATTTACCATCAGGCTGTATTGAACAAAGTAAGTCTCATGAGGTGAGCTGGAGCACATCAGCCAGGGAATCATAGAACTGAAGAACTGTTATATAAGTAAGTAAGTCAGAAGAGTAGGAGTACTTGATATTACACCTTGAAAAGTAGAAAAAAAATAAAAAAAAAACAAACCACAGTGTTTTGAAATGGAGACACAGAAAACTGTGTCCATCCATACCAATGATCTAGTGTGAGTTAACTGTTCTGTGGGACGTCAAAAGAATGTAGTGTCTTTTGTTAACAAGCCTCAGGATAATTACGTAAGTAACTTACAGCTAATACCTGAAAATTTGTATGTAATATTGTAAGCAAGTATTTTTTATAGAGTAACTAACATCAAAAAGATTAATTTCTCTTGGTTCTCTTCCATTTTTATTTTTGCCTCCTTTATACTCAAATTGCAACAAAGGCTTTGTCTCTGTAGCTTGGGAGAAAAATGTAGTGCTGCCGTGCTGCAATGATGCTCTTTACACCGAGTAGAAGGAGAGATGGATTCTGAGAGCAAACCCAGCTTTTTCCTGCAGAGAGCTGCAAACCCTGTGGTAAATGTGTGCAGGTTCTTCTTCTGTTGCTTTCTCACCTCTGTTCTCCACAGAGAGGTACAAGAAACTTGCATGTGTTCTTAAATAAGCTAGTCAAAGACCTTTATGGACTGTAGTGTTTAATGGTTTAAAGAGGACTGTAGGTCTGAGGTATTATCCTGAGCTCTCAGGAGAGAGTGTTTATCTGTTGTAAATTGCATGTATGTATACAAATAAAATCTATAAAGTGGGCCAGCCACAGCCAGTGGGTTCTGAAAGAGTTAACCATATAAAAGACTCATCCTACATGAACAACTAGGCAAGTTCATCTTCCTACAATATTATCTTTCATTACATTAGCTGTTATGTAGGAGTAAATCCACATAACCTTTATAGCTGGGCATAATAATTTGTTTTCATGCCTTTATCTGACTGTCCCCTTTCTTGCTGTACCCTAAAAGCAGCAGTTCAAGTGCAAGTACCAGCAGCTGAGAATGCACAGCAGATCCCAGGTTACCCAAACTGATTAAGCAGTGCTTCAGAGGTCCTGGTATAAGGTCCATGTGCTTACAAAAATGTAACACTCTTTCAGCAAATGGCAGTGTCTTCCTATTCCAACATGCACATTCCTGTCAATACTTGTCCTGTAAATATAGTGTGTCTTATGAGCTTAATTTATGGCAGAGCATATTGGCATGTCTGGTCCAGGGGTCTCTTCTTCACAGATTCACCTCCAGGATCAACAATTTCAAGTTCAAACAACCATAAATTAATAACAGATTAATAAGGATTTTTATGTTCACACACTTTTTAGGAGGCTGGTTTAAAAAGGCAGTGTGAAAACACCAGCCTATTTTGAGATTTTGAAAGGGTATGAAGAAATTATATAAATCTGATAATTTCAACAAAATCATCAGTCTGACTATTGCGTTTGATGTATGCTTTGCACTGGTGCTTTCAATAGCAATCTCTTTATCCAGGTTACCTGCAGCTGTATAATGCAATTTCCATCTGTGACTCTGAAAAGAAATGTTCAAGGGCACTACTTTGAATATGGTACTGAAATACTTCCCGCGTGACTTACAATTATTACTTCTGATTTGACTTTTCATGATGGCAATCCACAGGTCTGTTACTTAAGTCTGTAGTCTAAGGCCCACTGGCTGCCTTCAGCCATGAATCAGGACTCTGATCCTGGCTTGTTTCTGTCATGCTGACATTGGGCATAGATCCCAAACAAGCTACCTGGCTGTTCAACCATCATCTCTGATGATAGGTTCTAACGTATGAGACAGTGATTCTGTGTAAAGTTGTACTTTATGTATTCATGTGTCACTCCAACTCTATTTTTCCCCCTCATTGCATTCATATGCCTATATAGAAGATGTAATGGATTTTTCAGCAAATCAGTCAAGGCTTCCAGTTAGCCGGCTTCCTTTATCTTCTGAAACAGCCCATGGTAGTTCAGACTAGGTCTTATCTGGAAAATACATATCCAATCATTTACAGAGAGATGATTTATCTCACTTTTAGGTCTTAACTTATTACTGTTCTCCCACAGCTACTTTTCTGCAACTTGTTCTCATCAGAGAAATTTTAGCTCTGAATTTATTGTTCTAGTCCATGCTGTTCTTCCAAGCCTACAGAAATAACTCAGGTCAGACTCTGTCCTATCCTCTCTGCTGGTGGCTGTGGTCCAGCTCAGTATAGTGGGGTGAAGCAGCAAGCCTCAGAGAATTTTCTGTGGAGTCCTTTCTCCACACTAAGTTTTTTCTATTGCCATTTTCCAAGTAATTCCGCAGACATTCTCAGAAGAATTTTGATGATATTTTCTTCTTTTCTGAGACACTTTAAAGGGCATCTACGCAACACATCTTTCTAAGACACATCAGTTTTCGACTAAAGTAGAAAAGCATTCAAATTCTGATTACTTCTACAGGGTACAAAGGTTTTTTGAATGAATAACTGAATGAATTACTCATAAGAACAAGACTCTTACAACTTAAAATGATTTTTCAACAAACTGATATGAACTCTAGAAAGACTTGCCTTTGAATATTTTTAAAGCTCATAATTGATCCAGTTGACCTGCTAACAATATGGCAGAAGAAAATCATCATGGAAGCACAATCCAGACTAAATGTGTATATGGGTTCTATGCACCATACACTTCTGCATGGAGAGGCACCTCTTGCATACTTGGCTGCAGCCAGTCACACCTCTGAAGACTGGCAACACTTTTTGTTTCCCAAGATACCCTATTCGAAAAGCCCTGTAAGTGCATTTCAATATGGAGTTTATAGACATTGAAGATAAAAAGGAAATAAGTTCTGAAATCCTATCTCGATCTCAATTTTACTTCCAGTACCCAATTTCAAACCAAACTCAGATAGGAAAACATTCATATCTGAACAAGTCAGAATCCAGTTTTGAGTATGAGACAAGAGTACTGGTCAAGCAAAAATAGAACTCAAATATAGTCAACAGTAGGCAAGAAAAAGCATATGAAAGGATATCTGATTTACAATCTAAACCATTGCAAGACAAATCATGCGATTTTTTTCAAAAGGTTGTTGTTTTACAACTGCAGTATATCTGCTAATGGACACTGAATCAAAAAACAGGTATCACAAATTAAAATTAATTTTTGTTACTACTGCTTGCGATAGTTCTTGCCATTAATTTCATGTTATAATAGAACAAATGAACAAATTGTTATATGAGTGCATGGGCTAATGACTTTTACAATCCATTTTTGTAACTCTGATTTTACACTGGACCAAACTAAAAGCTAGCCTAACAAAAACTTGTTGAACAAATTTTTGGTGGAAATAAAGACTACAAACTACACAAATTAGGTTAAAGTAGTACAAGGTTAATAATTGACTACAGTTCAGAGACATTTATTACAGAAAATGAGCTGATGCAAAAGATAAACGCAAGCTCTGGGTTAAATATTTATTCTAAACTGCATTCCAGAACACTTTTATCCCTGTGGGCTAATTCTGTTTGATATATTTACTGAAGTAAATATATCAAAGTGAAGTACCACTATCACCAGACCACTGTACCTAGATTCATGAAAACAAATCAGTATGTGTGCAGGTAAATATAAAAGTATACCTTCTCATTCATTCTATTACATGCTTTCATTAATTCACTGTCAAAATATTTATATATATATAACTTCTATTTCAGTGCTGTTTAAACTTTTTTGACATGCAAAGGGATATAGTGACATGCTATTTTGTTATCTGCTGTATTATTGTAGTAATTTCCTCATAGACAGCACAAATATATTTATTAAAAATGTGTTTTTTAAGTTGAAAATAAAAGCCAAGATGAAATATGTCTAATGTCCTACTTTCAGTGCTAAGAGTGTGGATTTTTTTTCTTCAGCTTATTTCAACTGTACAGTTCCTTGCAGCAGTTTAAAATCTGGGTGAAAAACAACAGTTGCATACATTTTGCAGCCACGGCTAAGCCCAGTGTCCAATTTTCACACGCTGCCTCCACCCCACTGTCTCCTGAGAGTGCATGAGCTGGAGGTAGAGGTGCAGCTTGGTAAAGGTCAGCAAGATTGGTGCTGTGGTTGGTCTGCTGATGACTACAGAGGCTTAGCTTTGGCTCCCCCAGCCACTGACTCACAACTCGCCTGCAGTATTCTAGCTGTATCTATTAATTTTCTTAACAGAGTCTCTGATCTACGGATCTCATTATTTTATTCCATAACAATTTTTGGTCCAAATCTTCAATGCTCATGGCATTGTCCATCTGGATAAGCCAGGCATTACAAGGCATCTTTCCCCCATTCTTCCATGGAGACATTTTGTCTTTATCTTGAAGGATTCTTCATGACTGACTGATAATGGTACTTCTGCCCTTTTGTTCTCAGATGTGTTAATTTACTGTCTTGCTCCTCCATTTTTCCTTCTCTGCTTCCTCTCCCCTTTTTGGAAGGCTTTCTCCTTATTCCAGCCATGGATTTTTAAGTTAATGATGCATGCCTACCTTACACACCTTGCTTTATTGTTGCTTCATCTTCAAAAAAACAAAACACCATGCATGAAAAAAAATCTGCTTTCATTTGACAACAAATTGAAAGAGCAGCACAAAATAAGTAAATAAAGGTAAGCATAAAACCAGTGATTCTTACTTGTTTCAATTGACTGATATTTCCAAAGAAAAAAAAATTCATTGGAGTTGGAGGACTCCTGCATCAATACCTCTCATCCCTGTAGCCAAAATCCCAGCGCCTGCCTTTCCCTCCCCTGAAATATTGTGATCAGTTTGATGGTGTGGTAGTGATTTTCTCATTCTCTAGGATGTGTCTGTGAATTTTCTAAGAAATCACCAAATGACCTAGCATTTTACAAATGCCTACTGAAATGATATCTCTGTTATGAGTGAAATGTACGTTTTGGAGACACAGGATTACCAGGTGTATCACCCCAGCCTCTGTGGAGCAGGTAAATTCACACTGTATAACCGAGCACTAGCTGCTGCCTGTGCTGCAATTACCTTTGAAGGGTTACCCTGCATGTATGTGGGTATTTACAAATTCCATAAACACAGTGAGAGAAAAATTATATGTGAGAGCCTGGGAGAGGCACAGCTGCTCAGTTCCAGATCCCTGGGTCCAACCAGCAGTGAGCAGACACATTCCCAGCAGGAAGATGTACACTGAGCACGTGTACATGCCACATCCCTACCAATACACACACCCAGCCACATGAATCAAACAGACACCTACAGCACTCACATGGGCACAGAGTGTTCTGAGGTCTTCATCCTGCTCCCCTCTCCTGTTCTAACATCCCATAATAAATCCCATTTAATCTCAAAATGCTTTCCCCCTGCATCCACAATCTATCCACCACTCCTGGGCAGCAACACACCCCTCACTCTGAAATGTGATCTGGGGGCTGCTCCCAGTGACTTGTGGGGATGCAGAGGTGCTTTATCACATAACCTACCATACGTGTCTGGAAAAAAATATATCTATATATATACACACGCATTCAGACCCAAACAAATACACATGTGGCTGCATTATTTCTAATCTTTTTCATTAAGAGTTCGCTGTGGTGTCTGTGGTTCCACACAGTACTTGTTACCTTGTTTAGCCTGAGCTTGGTCCATCCTCCTTGACCCAAAGGAGGGGAGACAACACAGATCTAATGAGGCAACACACAAGCATTCTGATCTCAGGCCAGTGGTGACTCTAGAATTAATCTCTCAATTTCAAAGGGTATGTCAAAATGGATCACTGTGTCCTCTGAAGTCTTAGTGCTTCCTTTTTCTGCTTGTAAATTTCTGTACATCACAGAAAGAGGTAGAGATCAAGAACCCTGGCAGGTTTAAAGAGGGACAGAATATTGCTACTACTAGAAGCACTATCCAGGCTTAGGGAAAACGAAACAAAATCAAACCACATGATTCATAATGCATTAAGTAAGACAGGTAAATTGGTGACATGGGTTTGAATAAACATGCAGATTCTCTCACATCTAAATATGGAATTTTGCACCCTCCTCCTAGACTATCTAGAATTGGCATTTGTTTGGAGGAGAATACAGAACAGATGTGATGCTGTGTGGCTAGACATGTGTTAATGTTGTGTAGAAGCAGAAAAATACAACTTCATTTCTAAAACTTGGTAATGAGTTCATCAGTGAGCCAATGAGTCATCAGAATTCTGCCTTTAAAATATAACTTAAAATAAGCCTGCCATTTAAAAAAAAAAAAAAGAAATTTAGGGCAAAGTGCTTGGTTTTATTTATTTCTTTAATTTAATTTAATTTAATTACTTCCATGTGGGTATCTCTGCCATTTGATTATATTTTGACAGGATTCTGGATCCCTGGCATACTGTTGAGTTCTCCGTGTTTGCAAACAGATGTGTACCCATACTGACCCAGAAATGCTGGCGTAGTGCCTCAGGCTGTTTAGCTTAGTGCTGTTTCTCTCCATATCATCACGTGTTTTGACCAGTCATGTGTTTCACTATTTCCACCTTGTAATGCAAGATGATGGGAAAAGCAAACTTTAAAGATGCGTTTTTGAAGCAGAGTTTTTTCTTGTCTCACAATTCCTATCATCTCATATACTCCTCCTTATAGTAAGAAAAAAACAAGTCTCCTCTTAGATTATTTATGACCAGTAGTAGTCTCCTGTGGATCTAAGACAAAGGAGCTATTTTTAATACTTCAAAGAAAAGTCTTTCTGAACACAAGAAATCACCAGTGGTTAAACTGGTACTTGAATAGCTTACGGATAAATCTTTTCTGACATCTGTTTCATTAGAAGCTTAAGCAATCATTCAAAACCACCCACATCTTTGTACAAAAGATTGTTTCTGCAGCAGGTTTTCTTGTGAATCATGATTAGCATTCCTCTCTGTCGTCTGTATCATACACAGAATTTTGTAGCATGCTTTCGCATACAGTGTTTCTCAGAAAGATGAGCCTATGGAGAACACACCGTTGCCATAGCAACATTTTCGTATTCTGAAATGCTATCATACTACATTTTTTTCATCTTAAGCTTTTGTAGACTGCAAATGCTATCTTTCCTCATTCAAGCTGTCAGTTTATCTCTTAAGATTCATTCAGGATTACTTTCACTTTGTGATTAAATCCCTCAACATTAAATTATGGGCTGTTCTACTGCTATTGTAAGAGATTTTGTGGTTAACTGAAAAATAATGCAAGTATTCATAGGCATAGAAAGGAAAAGTTACAGTTTATACAATATACATGACAGATTGATCAAAGAGATACGTGTACACAGATACTACAAGATACAACTGTATTGTAATGACACATATATATTCTGCCAGGGAAGCCCATTAATAAAGAGATTTTGGATTTATTTAAGTCAGCTATGCAAAATCATGGTAGAGGAGAAAAGAATAAGGTGATTTGCCTGCATTCACACATAATGGTATCACAAAATCATAGAATGGCCTGGGTTGGAAGAGACAAGTCTTCTAGTTCCAGCCCCCTGCTGTGTACAGGGACATCTTCCAGTAGACCAGGCTGCTCAGAGCCCCATCCAATCTGCCCTGAGCACTTCCAGGAATCGGACAACTTTTCTGAGGAAACTGTTCCAGCGCCTCACAGTAAGGAATTTGTCCTTTTATCTATTCTTAATATCCTAAACTTATGCTCTTTCAGTTTAATGCCATTCCCCCTTGTCCCATCACTACACGTCTTCGAAAAAGCCCCTCTCCAACATTCCTGTAGGTGCCTTTAGGTACTGGAAGACTGCTATAAGGCGTCCCCAGACGTAGTGATTTAGACTCCTCCAGGCTGAACAACCCCACTTCCCTCAGCCTGTCCTCATAGAGGATATTCTTCATCCCTCTGATCATCTTCATGGCCCTCCTCTGAACTCACACCAACAGTTCCATGTCCTTCTTATGGTGGGGGGCCCAGACATGGACAGGGAACTCCAGGTGCGGTCTCACCAGAGCAGAATAGAAGTGAGAATCTCCTCCCACAACCTGCTGATCACAAACCTTTTGGCACAGCCCAGGATATGGGTATGATTCTGGGCTGCAAGTGCACATTGCCAGGTGATCTTGAGCTTCTCATCCACCGTCCCAAGTCCTTCTCTCAGAGCGGCTGCCAGCTCACTCTCTGTCCAGCCTGTATTTGTGTTTGGGGTTGCCCTGACCCATGTGCAATACCTTGCACTTGGCTCTACTTAACTTCACGAGTTTCTCACAGTCCTACCTCTCAAGCCTGTCAAGGTCCCTCAGTATGGCAACCCTTCCCTCCAGTTTGTCAACCATTTACACATTCATATTGAGGATTTTGTTTTAACTACAAGGTCTAAATTTTCTGATTGCTCATCTGACTCTAGTTCCTATTTTCAACTTTTCTGCCAATCATTTATGTCTAGAACTTAAATTTTTAAATGACAGCTGATTGTCTGGCTGTTGCAAAAGAATCTCGCACTTTAAGAAGTTTTTCTCTGTATATAGTGAAAGATGTGTTAAGAACATCAGATTGGCAACCAGTTATTCCCACTGTTGCAATTGCCAGTTCAAGTAGGAAGCAGAGACTGTATGCAGGAGAGGCTTCAGGAAACTTACACTAGAGGGAAAATAAAGTAGGGTAAATAAATATTCTTTTCAAGAAATCCCTGGACATTCTCATCTCTGAAGTCTTTACTAATTTCAAACCACAAATATTTTTTTCCACACTGCCTCATAAATATGCATTACATCAACCAACATGAAAGATATTCAGGAAATATATTCAATAGCTTTCTGACACTGGGGAACAGTTATTTCTCTAGACACATCAGTGGCCAGAGTAGACATATCAGTGACTAGCAATTGTCATCTAGGCTATTCAAAATACAAAAAGCTCTAACTAGCACCTGAAGGCAGAGCATAACACACCACCACATGAAGGAGAAAAGATCATACCTCAGCTAGGACACCATGCTCCCTGCAGTATGTCAAGCAAATATTGTGACAATTTGTTGGTCAATCATAATAATGTTTAACTCCATTGTTTCAAACAGAGTCTCCATTTAAATAAAATCACTTCCTAGGTTAATCTTAAATATGCTTCCCATTGAGTTTGCTTGTTTGCTCCTATATAATCTACTATCAACAAAGGCTGGAAAGTGATACTTTTTTGGCTAGGAAGGTTTGAAATTCATCAGCTGGAAAGACCCCAATGTTCCAGCAATAGAGGGATATAGTTACAAATCTATCCATGCAGATGTTGCTCTTCTGTTGACATCTGTACACAATAGGTTACCTCTGCTACACCACTAAACAAATTGCTATTATCCCAGTCTAGACAGAAATTTTACAAGGAGGGTCAGAGTTAGGAAGGTGGTTAAGGTTACTACTGAATATGATATGAATGTCTTGGCAAAAAGACAGATTCCTTCTGAAATTTCTGTTCTGAAGTTTCTCCCTTCCTGGGGGATTCCCAATAAGAATATTTTTAAAATAATGTTGCATAAAGTTTTTGCTCTTTTTTGTTGTTTTTGGGTTAGTTTTTTTTTACTACTGAGAGCAGTGCTGTTAGCCTTTTCATACTTACTGTATTTCTATTTTAAAATGCAGCTATCTATATGCATTTGTATTGATAGATGACATCTTGATACCAGGGAATTCTTTCCCCCAAGATCAATGTTGGCGGATTTCTGTAATCTAGATTCACACACCTGTTACTAAAGCCCCAAATTTAGTTCAGAATTGTTATTTTGTACTGAGCACCTTATCCAGAATTATCAAAAATGTAAACAAGCAAATGCTTATTTGAATAAGGAAAAAACCCAATTCTACCAAGTAGGAAAAAAGCTTCAAACTTTCCATCACAACAAATACTTTTTTTTTATTTTTAATATTTTAGGGGATATTTTATATAATTACTAGACAGTCTGGTGAAAGCACAAGTCCATGATTTTTTAACATAAATACTATTTCTTCACCTTTTCAAGGTTTTTTTTTGGTACTAGTTTGTTTGTTTTGCTTTTTTTCCAGCTGTGAGGTTGCTCTGAAGATTGAAAAGGAAACCAAATATTAAAGTATGCAAGGGAAGTGCTACAGAAGGGGAATAAAGAAAAGCTGATGGATGGACACACACACATGCACAGAGAGAAGACAGATTAAAAAAAGAATGGTTGTAAAAAACAGAGACTCAGAACTACACATGCAGTATGTCAGAATAAAAAGAAAAAAGGAAACCATAAGCATGACATATATAGTACAACCTAAAAACTGCACACTAAATACTTGTTTTCTTCCCATATGGCATGTCTGCAGTCACCAGATGAAATCCCAGTTGATAATTCTGCAGGCTTAATGCATAACAGGAACTGATTTGTTGATGAAAGACAAGAAAAGATTAAACAGAGATTTTCAGGGTCAACCCACTTCACATCCATTCAGATTTGTTGTAATTTCAAATGCTTTCTTTGCAGATCTACAGCAAATAGCTATGGCTAAGCTTTAAACATAGTAAGGAATTAGACCAGTCAGTATCCTCCTATATTCAGGTCTTGAAGCACTCTCATACTTCCACTGAAATTGCAGGATTAAGAACGATAGTTTTATAGACAGTAAATGAGTCTAAACAATTAAAAAGGAGATCTCTGTTACAGACGATCAACTCCCCAGCTAGTAAGGTATATGAAATATCTTTTACTCTAAAGGAAATTATCTTACTTTTCCAAAAAGATTTTCAATAGATTAAATATATATCTTCCCAATTCCAGTTCTGAAATACATGAAAGAATATTTCAATTTCTTAAGGGTAAAAATTTGTATCTGTATAAACAAACCATGGAACTGAAGTCATTGATGTAGTCTATGCAAAACTGGTATCTGCTTTTGCATGTGAAGCTGGGCAAAAATGCATCTGTGAGTCATATAGCCTACAAAACCTTCTGTTTCAAAGTAACTGAAAGTAACTATGTTTTTCTGAATAGTTTCAACTGTAAAAATCCTAGAGAAAATCTTGGTAAGTGCTGAAGTTATTCATATCATCATCTTGGTTCTTGATTCACATAAAAAATAGAACTGATAGTATGAGAGTCTAAAATACATACACATAAAATACAAATATATATTTATGATATCTTTATACATCTATATATATATAAAAACAGTTTTTCAAAGTTAGAGTTCTGATCATATGTACATATGACACATCTATATATCACATGTATATATAAATGAAGCTTCACAAAACTGTCAAATGTTGTAAATACCATATGCATATATATTCAAAACTCTAACTTTGAGAGCCTATTGAAATATATTTCTATGCTTTCTATCCTTATTCTTGTAGGGGTCAGTAGGAAAGTATCTTTTCAATAGGAGAAGGTCTGTTGTCTCACAATTATTATAGACTTCAACCACAATGTATGAGATTCAGACCTTACAAAGAGTTCATGTTTTTGCTGTAAGATCCTCCAAAGCGTGCCCGTGAGAATTTGAACAATTTGAAGCTACTTACAACCATTCTTTTAGAAAGTCCTGCAGAAAAAAATCGTCTAACAGGCAAGCACCTGAAAAGCAAAGGGATATATTAGGGATTTTTATCTTGAGGTATGCTAGATTCATGTGTCCTTCTGGAAACTGTGTCTGAGATCCTGACCTGGAAACAGGCCCTCCATTTCATGGATACTCTGTCTGATCAACGTGATCTTCATGGCCTCCTCCCAATTGTTAAATGAAAAACTTCCGTTAAAAAAATTTACACTTCAAATATAAAATACTAAGCAATTGCCCAAGGAAGTTTCAATTAATTCATCAGTATTTTCAATAAAATAGTTTTCAGGCACGCATTAAAAAGGACTGGAATGGGCCATTATAAAAATTTGATGCATGTACTGGCACTTACTGTAGAAAGGGTATGATAAACTTTTAGAAGGTTGTCCTAAGCTTTTTTTTTATTAATATATCTACAAAACTAATTTTGAAAAAGGGAGATATAGATAGATAGGTAGATAGATAGATAGATAGATAGATAGATAGATAGATAGATAGATAGATAGATAGATAGATAGACAGATAGATATGATCACATTGTGTCTCTTTCATACTATTCGAGTCACAGTCTTGGCAAGTTTTCAATTTCAGCTACACGAGCAATTTGTGGTTAAAGTAGGTTATAGTCCTTCTGTATCAACTACTGCAGGGAGGCCATAAGATAGAACTTGGATAGAACTTGGCGGTGTAAAAATCTTGCATTTCACTCCTGCCTCCATCATCTAAATGCACTGCACTCTTTATCAATCTCTCTGAAAATTAACTACACATTAGATATCTCTTGTGATGTTTACAAACCACTAGGTAGATACGAAAACCCTGATGTTATTGAACTCCCTTGTTTTATTCAAAGAGTAGTAGTAAAATGAAAGTTTCGAAATACGGCACCCAGAAGAGGCATCAGAATATTTCCTTATTGGAAAGTGAAAGACTTCCTTTAAAAAAAATTCTATTTTCTATCTTCAGTCTTTCATTTTGCTTTCAAGATTACTTATCTTCTTGGATAATTTTTAATCCTCCAAAATATTACATGTGGGAGAAAAATCTACCACCTATGTGAAGATATTAAGGCTTTACAGCTTTAATACTGAAAATCATTCCCATGGTCCATCTTAAATTTTATAACATTCATTTCCTTTACAAGCATTTTTATGTCAAGGCTCCCTTGCACTGAGGGGTAAGCTGTACACTTCACAGTGAAAACAGAGACAGATAACATTTTTCCTTATTGTTTTCTAGTCATTGCAGATGTACAATTTAACCTATGTAATATCATTTATTTACACATGGATTCATAGAATCATTTAGATTGGAAAAGACCTCTAAGCTCATCGAATCCAACCATTAACCCAGCTCTACTTCCCCTCTAAAATCGTAACTCCAAGTGTCACAACCACATGTCTTTTGAGCACTTCCAGTGGTGTGACTCCCATACTTCCCTGGGAAGCCCATTCCAATGCCTAGCCAGCCTTTCAGTGTAGAAATTCTTCCAGGTGTTCAGCTTGAATCTCCTCTGGTGCAGTTTGAGGACATTGCCCCCTGTTCTGTTGCTGGGGAAAGAGGCAGACCCCCACCTGGCTGCACCCTCCTTTCAGGTGGTGGTGGAGAGTGATAAGGTCAGCCCTGAGCCTCCTTTTCTCCAGGCTGAACAGCCCCAGCTTCCTCAGCTGCTCCTGACTTACCCCCTAGACCCTTCCCCAGTTCTCTCTCCCTTCTCTGGACATGCTCCAGCACCTCAGTGTCCTTGAACTGAGGGGCCCAGAACTGGTCACAGCACTCAAGTTGTGGCCTCACCAGTGCTGAGTACAGGGGAACAATCCCTGCCCTGGTGCACACTATTGCTGGTACAAACCAGGATCCCATTGGCCTACATGTAAACTCCTAGAAAAATCCGTGAAGTCACACTTGAATTCAAGAAAATCCTTGGAACACAGCTGTTGTGAAACCTCTGTTACCCCAAACCAATTTAAAACAATTTTTTGTTCTGTGTTTATTTTTAAATGTCCTCTCCAGATTCTTATCAATCAAAACAAATAAATCTTGTCTCATTGCAAAGCAGAAAGAAATTTTTACCCACTGCAGCCTAAGAGCAGAAGAGAACTGCAAATGGAAATAACAGAGGTCAGGGCATAAGTTTTGAAGACTCTACTGAAATTAGAGTAGACAAAAAAGAATACGCTTCTATGAGATCTTTGATATAATAACTCAAATCATTTACAGGAGCCATCTGGAGAAATTCTAGAGGCTTCAGCTATTCAGAAGTAGCTAGGCAGCTGCTCAGTACATGAATAAAGTGACTGGTATCTTCTATCATGCATTGAAGAAAGATACTCCTAAATATCTGTCACCCTTAATTATTTATATCAATGTAAAATTCAAATTAGAAGTTCACATTAGAAATCCTGAAGGACATTCCCCTGAACGATGTTATGGTACATCACTCAGCTTAAGGAATACTTGCTTTGGAGCCATGTTTATCTTTCTCAGGCATCTTCTATTTGGAGATGGGTTTTTTTGGTTCTTCCTTGTTAGCCAAGTAGTAGCACTATAAAAATAAGAAAAATTTATGATTAAATAAATAAATAAGTATATGAAATAACTGAAATTGCTGTGTTGCATTATACAAAAAAATTATCTAGCTTAGTATGCAGAAAAAGTTCTTCCTTGTCTTTCATGAGGGGGCTGCTTATCTAGTGTCTTTCAGTCAAGAAAGCACAAACTTGATATTTTATCTCAATGGCAAAGGTATGAAGGATCCTTTGGAAAATAAAGGAATATTTTTGACTGTTTTTAAAAACAATTTGTCTAGAGGTCACAGAGCAGTCTGTGATTTGTTATAGAGAACACAGGTCAGCAGGGGAGCACAGGAAGAGCAGCACGTAGGAATTCCAGCCACTCAAAACACTGAGTCATCTTCATGGAGGGCCCAACTTAAACTTCTTAAATACAGGTTACATTCTCCAGCATTATCAGTAAATAAAACTCATTAAAATGATGGGGAAAATAATACAGAGTGTACTTTACCGAAGTGAGTAATAAATAGGCATTCTGAAGTTACATGGTTAAGCCAATCAAAACAGACTAAATTTCAACAGTCTTTTGCAATAATAGGCATTGTAAGTGTCTTTTACTATGGACAGACATCCACTTCTTTCTGGTTAGCTTGTAACAGTAAAATTTATGTGCTGTACACAGCTGAATCATGCTCAAGCAAGTGCCTGCAGGCACTTAGATAAATGTTAAGTTCAGGTCCCTCACACCTCAGCTTATACTGCAGTCAACTTTACTACAGAACTGCATGCTTCTGTTGGATGGGGTCAGAGCCTTTGCTCTGACCAGCTGGCTCCAGGCTCTGCACTCTAGCAGTAACCCCCTGTCTGCAAGACTTGTGGCTTTCCCTAAACACCAAAAGCCAAAATTTGAATTTATTTCCAATGTGTTCAGTGGAATGATAGATCTTATGCACAAGCACTGTACATTTTCTCTCTGGTACAGTCCGGCATGGGAGTGAAGCTAGAAGACAGCACAGAAGCAGAAATAATAATTAAGTAATTTTATTAAAGGTGAAGTGATAATGAATACTGCAAGTGACTGAAGTGAAAGCTGGTATGTCAGGGGGTTATGCAGGTACAATGTGACAAACGCTCCTTCAGAAGCAGGAAAAATCTCTGCTCAGGATCTCTGCCTTTTGTCTCTCTCATCTGAAACCTGGGCTTAAACTGCAACAGCAGTGCTTAGACGCATGACATCTATTCAAAGGCAAGAAGAATGCCCTTTGCTAGATCTTTCAACATTTCAGTTTTGGGGCTTTCCTACTATTAACAGAGCATAATAAACCACATACTAATACACCAAAAAAAGTATATATGTATATATTGTACCTCAAGTGTTAGGTATGTATTAATGAATACAGACTGACAAGGTGGTGGTTTTTTCCTGTGATACTTACATAAGAAATGCCAGTAAGGGAAACTGATAAAACAACCCCAAAAACCAAAAACCAATCCACAACTGAAACCAAAACCACAAGGAAAGAGCTTGAACCAGAACAGCTTTTCCCTGGAAGATTTCTTGTCTCCAAACAAAATTAATGGTCAAATTCAGAAGGAAATGCACTTTAAATCTGAAGAAGCCAAGAGATAAATCCACCTATCCTTCATCTCAGTCTTTCATGCTAATCAACATATATAACATGCAATGAGAAATATAAAAAAGCAAAACTTAAAAAATATTCCAACTTTTCTCAGCAACCAACTCACTGTCTGCATGATGTCTGCTAAAGAAAGGGTTTTCCTCTGGTGCCTGTTCAGCGTAGAGGAAGCATGCTCCTTTGGGGCACATAAAAATCATTTTATACTTCTCTAAATTCGTGTACCTGTGTTTTTAAATATACACTTGATTTAGTGAAAGTAAAACTAGCAGCTACAAGGATTCTGCATTTCTTTATATTCAGCATCTCTGAGAGTCTCAGTTCCTTATCTGTCCAATCGTTCTGAACCTTCAGATATACAAGACCAAGTCTGAATGCAGACATCCTCATCTTTGCTTGTTTGCTGTTTCTGAATAAAAGTCACACCTTAGTTGCCACCTCCTCCTTTCACAAGAAAGCCTGATTAGGTGCTTAGAAATTTCTTATTCCAAGAGGGGAAAAAGCCAGCACTAAAATCTTTGACAAAGAGCCATTTTCATGGTATGAAACACTGGAAAACGGTCCAAGGCAATAGTGCTGTTCATGGTGATTTCATTGATTATTCAGTGGAATTAATAAAGATGAAAGGATTTTATCCTGCTCCTTTCCTACTAGTAGTATTTGGTTACATTTTTTGCAAACTGTTAAATGTGTCCTCCTTTGTAACAGAAAAGTGACTTAAAAAGAAAAAAAGAAAAAATATAGATGATACACAATTTCTTTAGATAAACAATAGTATAAAAATCTAATGGTTTCAAGGACATTTTTTTGTAAGATGGTGGTGGGCAAAGAGGTAATTTTGGTTTGTAAACATTGTTGGTAAATTCACAGTTATAATACCATGATCAACCGCAAGGTCTTCTCCAGGCAAGAATCCAGACCTAACACTGGCTATTCAAGGAAGGGTCACATTAAAGTATCTGTGTAAATCTGAGGAATACAGACAGTCCCTGCCTTTACCTGTGCTTCAGGAGTGATCACTGTGATGCACACTGAATTATGCCACTTGCTTTATGGAGTTGTTTCCTCTGTTAATCTTCCCAGTTGATATTATTTAATTGCATTTTCCAAGTCTTCAGTAAATGCTTGTCCAGTTAAACATATTGCACTTTAATTGCAAGACAGTAGTATTTTCTCTGGATTTACTCTCTTTTCACTTGGTTTAGGAATCCTAATAAGGCATGTAGCTGCCCAATCCAGTACTCAGCCCATGGCAAACCCTTCCAAAAACTACGATATTTTCTTAGACATAAACAGATAGATGACTGAAGTTGTGCTTGTGAACATCTTCACAAAACGCCATGTGAGCTGATTCATCACTGAAATACTAATGTTTGAAGACAAATATTGGTAGGTCAGTGTTCAAAGAGTTCAACTCTCCAGGCTCTAAAATGTTTTCCGAATACCATATGAAAGACCTGCCACAGCTGAATATTGTTTCAAGTAACATTCATTTAAGAGACTGGTGAAAGACAAATCCATTTTAAAAAACCCAATCAGAATCACTCACAGAGAAATATATAAAAGCCACCTCTACAAAAGACTAGAAAAGGAGATAGAAGCATTTCATAACCTTTATACTGAGTGGAAAACCTCACTGCCTAAAAAGGTTTTATTCTTATGAGACCAATGACAGCCTCTCTTGGTTATACACTGCAACTGGTGATTCCTTAACTTAAATACTGGCCTAAGAAAAATAAAAATCCCATGACATTTCTTTTTGGTGAGATAAAAATTTAGTTGGTTTAAATTCTTTATCCACATATCAGGTAAAAGGTAAAATCCATCCAAAGGTATATTAAAAAAAATTTAAAAAAAAATGTTCTTCACCACTACCAGGAAAAGGCAGCATCAGAAATGTGATGCATCTGAGTATTTCTATCAACCCCTCTCCTGACTGCTGAGATTCAGGTGAGCCTACATGTGGTGCAAGGACGATTTGTTCCTGTAATTAAAGCACTGGAGTGGAAGAGCTGTCTCTACCACAGAATCAGTGTATAGCTTTAGGCAACACTGCTTTTTAGTCCCTCTTGTAAAACTAGGGTAGCATTTCTTTTATCCAGTCTTTTTAATCACCAACTGTTAATGCACATTTTTTTTGTTGCTTAATACATAAAGTGTGTTTCTAAAGTGCCATTACTCCACAGGTTCATAAAATTTAATGGTAGCTTCCCTGAAAGGCCCCAAACTCCATTCTGACAACAAAGGCAAAGGGAGGGCTTCCTTTTATATGCAGTCATTACAGTTAATTACAGTATAGCCTGCACTGCTAAAGAACCATTTCCACTGAATAGCAATTCTACCAGGAGGAAAACACATCTCTGTGCTGATGATGCCACCTGCTTAACTATTAAATCTCAAGTACTAGCTTTTGTTCCACAAATCCACCGATGCACAGAGACCTTCTTCTGGGGCAGAGCACCGGTGTGTGATGTGACAGATTTTGTCTGACTAGAGGGCAAACAGGACATGCCTGTAGGGTAAATCTTGGTCAAGTGCATTTCCATTTCATTTAAGATATATGCTGCACTGATCCAAATTGTTTCAATATTCTGGAATCTATCTCTATGATATTTTCATAAATTGAAACATTTCAGCTTGCTGGTAAGCGTTGGATTAAAAGGTCAAAATATTAAGGAGTTTCATGATCTGGAAATAACAGGTTTTGACGTGCTGTTCTAACAAAGCTACAATTCTCTTCTTCCACCATGATGCCTGTAATTCCATTCTGTCCTATTTCCCAGAACTGGAGGTAAACAGAAAACACATTAGAACGATACTTTCAGAGAGCAGGATGCTTTCAGCAGCATTAACATCAAGCTTTTATGCAGTTCAGCCTTCTGAACGATGCATTTTTTTCTGGACATTTGGTGTGGGTTTTTTTAAATCTTGTTGATCACGAAAAGCTGTCTTCTCCTTTCCTCTTTTATCACAAATCAAGATTCCTCAGGGTCTGAGAACTGAGTTTCTCAGTTCTCTAATTACAGCTGAACTGAATACAGCTCAGTTGCTTCATAGATTTTTAAGCATTTCTGATTGTGTTCTCATAATTGAATAACAGGAGCATGTGTGAAAATAATAATAATGGAAAAAAATAAAATAGAGCATTCAAATCTTAGCAAGATGCAATTCAACTGAAATATGCAATAACTTTGGAAAACTGCACATCACTCTATATTTATCAATGCAAAAATACCTAAAATTCATTTTATGTTTAATCAGCTTCACTTTCCATTCTTGTTGCATCCATTATATACTTTTGCATAATTTAATATACAAAGATCACATAAGGAAAAAAAAACCCTACAAACAAAACCAAAACACTTTGTAACTCTAACCTAACAATAAAAGGAATTAGATATGTGTTGGAAAGTATAACGACAAGGTTCATTTACTCTGCCATGGATATGAAATTTCTGTCATATATCTTTTATCTGCCTTCCAGTCTGCCAGACCTTTCTGGAATTTAACACATTACTTTCTTGAGTAAAAAGAAGCAGTGGAGACAAGCACGTCTTAATACTAAGAGTGTTTTTATATTTTTTATATTCAGATTGTATTTCATTTCATATATAATAGGCTGAAGACATTAACTACAAAGGCAGAATTTCTAGTGTAGCTGGAACAAAAAACTTCAAGCAACACAAAATATTTAGTTGGTAAGTTTGACTGAAAATAGATATTTTCTTTTTCATTAATATACAAAAAAATTCACCATCAAATAAGTTCATTAAATATCAGTTGACAAAAGGCATTGAAGAA
Source organism: Myiagra hebetior (assembly GCA_013397015.1). Taxonomy (NCBI): domain Eukaryota; kingdom Metazoa; phylum Chordata; class Aves; order Passeriformes; family Monarchidae; genus Myiagra; species Myiagra hebetior. The sequence continues at coordinate 115,269 of VWZQ01010433.1, read as the reverse complement.
CTTATTTGCCTGTCCATATGGAGTAGAGATAAAGGAAAGATTTAGTTACTCATCTGCCATTCCTATTCTCAATTTCACAATTGTGAAATTCTGGTCAGAAGAACCCACAGCAGCTCAGACCAAAGTTCACCCCTGCCAGCATAGTCTCCAGCACCAGGCAAGGGCAGATGGTGATCAGCAGCCAAATGCTGACACTGCCCCTGAATACACTCACGTCTATTTGCCAGTGATCTCCAGCCCAGGGATACTGCAAGCTATAAATAGTCTCTTTGTGTTCAATAGCTCTGGCTACAGTTTTCTTCTTTGTGTAGGAACCTCTTTATGAATGAGGATAATTGTGTTAATCTGCTGGAGCCATACACATCGACAGACTGAAATATCAAGGACAGATCGTGTCTCCAGTATAAGGTAGGTAAGGGAGGGAAAAAAAGCATTCCTATTTTTCAGGTTTGAATTTAATTATCATTAACATTGTTTGAAGGGATAAGCATCTGGACTATGACCTCTGTGAGAAGATATAGGGGTATTCTAGAACCCAAAAACTGATTAGTTGTTCAACTTCTGGAAGATAAAAATAATAAAGGTGAAGGAACTACAATAAATATTTTCAACAAATAGAACACATTTATTGTGGATTACTACAGAAAATCTTACATAGCTATCACTGCATGTGTAAAAAATATGTAGAAAAACCTTAAGACCAAAAACCATCAACTTCTTAATCCCTCATAAGCAAGTGCCTGCCATATGGAAACAGGAAAATCTTGAAACCAGGTGATGATTTTTTCATCTGGTACCGAATTGAAAAACAGCAAGACCAGGGATTGCTACTTCAATCTTGTAGATCTGACATTCATTTTGCAGACAATTGTAAATCCCCAGCAGTCTGATCAAAACACAAATCTTGATCCTGTGCTAACACAAAGACTGGTTATGAAACATTAAAGAAAATGATCCATTACTGATGATTTGGTTGGATGAGTGTGTCTTCTTGTATTTATTTAGGTCATGACAGAATTTTAAGAACTGCATTATTCTGGGTTTTGACTGTGAGTTCCTTCTATTTGTAAGTGTATGTTTAGAGGTAGTAATTTACTCTTCTTTTACAATTAATGTACTCCTGGTTTGCATTTTCAATTACTGTAATGCATAATCATCAACAGTAGGAGCTAGTACTAGGTTAAAAAACGTCAAAATGAGGATGGGGAAATAACTCTAAACTCTGTCCTCTTTACACTGGGAAGTTAAAGAGTTCTCTGCTTCCACCATTGGTAAAAATGACCCCAAAACTCAGCCATGAAGCTAGTCTGCCTGCATGCTCTTCTACACAAATGCTTAGGAAGCAAAAATCTTCATAATTTGCTGTGACACAGATGCTGAAGATTTTTACATGCTTGGTCCCTTCTGGTGGAAGCTCCCACAAAATGGAAAGGCTGTCCACAGCAAAAGAGCTGTGTTAGCCCATGTGATGGCCCTCAGCTCTTAGTGGCAATAGCTGCATCAGCTTGTGGAGCCTTGTGATGAGAATGAACACTGCTTCAGTCACAGGTACGAAGCTATAGAAAAGCTGTGTAGACACTGCATACCTACATAAAGGTCTCTTCCAAGTCACGAGCAACAGACTTTGCCAAAATCAAGGCCATGGAGGAAACTAACACAAGCCATTGCTCATGGTGATGAGTCTCAAAAGTTCCTTTGATTTTCAAATTATTTCCCAAAACTTTCAAGATATCATTAAGATGCACTGCATTTATTTATTTATATAACAAATACTGCCTTTTATCTAAGGATTTTACTTATTGCTTACTCTGCTCTCTTATATAAACCACCCCATCCTCAAAATGCAAAATGCCTACACTTCCTTCAGCAGTGATTGCACACACATCCAAACTCCAGGCCAGGCCAGCTTGAGAACCACTTTGTGGCGTGCATCTCTCATGTCACCCCTGAGACGATGTCAAGGGTTTCCTCTGCCCGTGTTTGCTGTCCCAAATACTTTTTTTCTGCAGAGCTGTCTAGTTTTTTTCAGTATTATCATCCACAAGACCAAGTATTCTCAAGTTTTCTCCAGGAAGGAGGAAAGAGTCAAGAGAAGGCTGAATAAAGTATAGTGCATTGTTGATCCAACAATTTCTGTTTTCTCACACATTGAAGCCAATACATTTGTCCTCTATTAAAACTGCTACAAGTCACTGTCCTTTAATTATCTAAGACCTTGTGGCAGGGTATATCACCCTTGTCCCACCACAGATGGTTGGTGCAGATAGGAGAGATAACCCAGGCAGATAAAGGACCAGCAGATATTTTCTCCTGGCGCCAAAAGGTCTGCCAGCTTAACAGATGTGGGAAGAGATAAACACACATAGGTGACCAAAAGGCCTGTTTTTACGCTATAAAAGTACTACAGATTATCACAGAGGCAGAAGTCTCTTACACACTCTTTGGGAACGTGCAAGGAGATTTCTCCTGTTAAGTCTGGACATGGGGTTTTGAATTCACTTTCCCAGAACTGAGAGAGAGGATTTTTTGATGTGTACTCCATCAAAGATGGTAAGAAACATTAGAACATAAGTTATACTATTTCTTAGCTAGCTGTAAATTTAATGGCACCTTTAACTCCGCATGTATACTAGTATCCCCTTTCATCTAATCCCTGTGCAGTAATAATAGTCTGTTTTAAGTCTTATGTCTGTTAGTTTTGTGTCTATTAATAAATAACTCATCTTATAATTGACCTAATCAGCCATTGTTAAAGAACTTGCAAATAAGAGTGGGTCTTGGGATACTGGACCCTCAGTAATGCAACTGCCAGCTGTCAGAGGCCTGGGAAAAGGCAAGAGCTGATTTAATCCTACATCACCTATTAATAACTGACCCTAAAAACACAAACATGCATGATGAAACACCAAGTTCAGTTAAAGGCAAAAAATCCCATTAAAACAGCAAGCAGTTCCAAATCTCTGAGATTTATAATGGAGATTACCCACTCAGTTGAACTGCTGGTTCTTATAGCTTGCATTTTTGTATGTTGTCAGCAAATTGTTGAAGGTTCTTCTGCTATCTGCAATTGACAGTGATGCTTTTTTTTTACAAACTCCAGGCTTGCTGTTTTCTTGGAAAACCCTTTACCAAGTGTGTCTCTGAATCTTACTTATCTGTTAAAACATATTTACGCTGTTCTTACCTTTCAATCTGTTCTCTATTTTCTTCTCATCTCTTCAAGTTTTCCCATGTTATTAAAAATGCTCCTTCTGCATTTTGACCTTGCATATTTCTCATCCCACATCTTTCATTTCCTTTCAAGAGCTATTCACTTGTTTGGCTTTCAATTTTCTTTGTCTCTGAACTCTTTTGACTTCTCTTTTTGTAATCATTAATACTTCTATACAATTTTAAACCATTGTCTAAAATGAAATACTTTTTGAAGTACAAAGCTGACAAACCCCTTTCAGTGTTTTTTTAACTGTTATCAGGTTTTGACTTCTATGACAACAGCAAAATGTTTTAGAGTTCCTCCATCAAATCAGGGACAAAATTAGCAATCATATTCTCAAGCTACACAATTCACATAGAAATTCCAAGCAATTTGTCCACCTCATCCTCTACAGGTCATTGCTAGTTTTCTGCTAAAACATCATTATGCAGTTTCGAATTAATTCCCATACCATTATACAAGTATTATATAATTTGAAGAATTACTAGTAAATGAAGGAGCAATAAGTAACAAGATTGCTGTAGTAGGATACTATTCAGCATTCTGAATAAGGGAGAGAAATATATGAAAAACTTATTTAGGGAAATATGAGGGTCAGTATTATTATGTAAGTACTGTTTTTCTATTTATTGAGCACACCCCCATACCTTGCTTCCGCTGCCTAGAATATAAGCTATGTTTTCCTATTCTTTTCCCAGTCCACTTTGGTCCTACTGCTAATAGTTAACATGTTTTCTAGCAGACAACTGACTTTTGACATAAAACCTTTCAGTCGTTTCTGGGAAGATCAGGGAAGGGTCATTAAATGGCCAGAAGAAAAGTGTGTACAGCTCTTTACCACTTTTAGGCATATTGAAATCCAACAAACTACTGTATCTTTCTATCACATGACATTTAATTATGTCTTTTTTGTCAACCAAATCCCAGATGAAATGAAAAATGCTTTTAAACTGTTATGCTGCACAGGTATTGTGTATTGTTTTGCTAAGGCGATCCCTGCCACAAAAACCTGTATCTCAACAATTTTTTTAAGTGTATGTTTCTAAGGAATCTCAGATGACCACAACTTGAACTTCAACAATTGACCTTTGAGTAAAAGTTCCGTGTAATTTGTGCAATATATAACATTCCAGTAGTGTTTTAGTGGCCATCAGAGAGCTTGTGGATCTTCAATCTAGAGCTGACTTCCCCCTAAGCAATCTGATTTTACAAAAAACATCACAAAAACAGGAAAGCTAATTTTTTAATGGATAAAGTGGCAGGGTGGCCAGTGTCTTCCAGTTTTATAATAGAGGCTGCATAACAGGAACATGAAGGTTTTATTTCTAGCCAAGCTTCAACATATGTAATTGAGCATCAAAGAACTTTTCCAAGAGATTTCCTGCTAACAGCAGGAGTTTTCTTCCCATGCCAAAAATGGCTTTTCTTTAATGAATGTTGCATGATATAGTGCAGAGAAAGTATGGAAACTAATCAAAGTAGGGTACTTTGAAAGATGTCAGATGAAAAGACCTGGCAGCACCTTTGATAGAGGAAGAGCTGTAAATAGATATTCAACTGTTCAACAGACAGTTCAAATGGTATGAAAAAGGAAGACAGCAGAGCTCCTCATTCTGCCAGTTAGACCCAACTATATAATTGCTTATGTTCACAATCTGCTTACCTAAGAAAGACATAAAAGAGTTTCATGTACAAAATACTACCTGCCAAAAACATGCTGAAACCACTGATATACAGAATTATTTATTGAGATATTTAGCCACAGCATGCATGAAAATATACATCATGCTTCAGACGGTAGGCTTTTTTCCTTCCTTTTTCTGGAAAATTTTCAGAACCACCTTGTAATGCCAAAAGAACGATTAATTCATTGTGTACAGCAAAACATTTTAAGAAGTTGTATTTACTAAAGCTTAGCGAAGAAATTTCACACTGGGATTGGATAAGATTTTATACATGACCCTTGAAAAGCCACTATTGGTAAACAGGAGGCAACTTTCTCTATTATGATGTAAAGCAAGCTGATAAAGATTTTATCAGTTAGCATACTACTTAAATTGCAGCCAGGCCTAGAGGCAACAACTGATCTGGACATTATACAAATTTATGTAATAACAGGATATTTTTTTCCAAACACAGAATTAAGTGGGGAAAAACCCTGTATTTCTGCTTGAGAATTCAGACATGTTTCTTATAAGACTTCGATCAGTTTAAAATATGCATAATTCGCAACCTTACTTAAAAGCTGTTCTGTATATCTTAGAGAAGTGAATATCTAAGCCTATCTAAATAAGTGTATTTCAGGTCAAGCAGTAAAAGATTCTCATACTGAAACTTCACCACTTCAGGCTTGTTCTTTATGCTCAGCCAAGATACAGCTAATTTATTTAGGGAAGAATTTTTATCTGCCAGGCTGCAAAGAAAGTAAAAAATGAATGCGCACACACTGAACTTTAGATAAACCATGCTCTAAAGGTACTACTGGTGTAGCTTGAATAACAAAAGTGTGACATTTAGTTGTTTGAGAACTAATGGGACAAACACTAAGGAAAAAAAAATCTACTAATTTATTTAATATTCATCTGTATTCCTCATGGATCAATTTCAATGTCTGAAACTACAATAATAGTGACAGCAGTGCTCATTCATTCTAGCAAGGAAATGACCTCTGAGGACCTTGAATTCTGTTTTATATCCCTTGAGTTTAAGAGCACTTATGCCACTCTTATTTAGGGTGGCTGTTGAAAACAAAATTAGATTTGACAGGTAGGACAAATGTTATAGTGTCTGCATGACATTTAGTTTGATTATGAAATGAATGTCTGAGAATTAAGGATCAGCATCACACCTCTGCATATTAGTGGAGAAGAGTACAGGACAATAAAAATATAAAGACCCTGCCACAATGAGGAGACTCCAATCACTGCGTGCTGGTTTGGAGAAACATTGAACATGGCAGATACTGATCAGTAAGACACACTTAAGGTCAAATATAATAATGCCTCAGATTTCAGTGCTCTCCAGTAGTATCACATAAATGGGAAATGCCACTGTGACAATTTAAGTTGCTACGTGAGGGGACTTCTTGTATAATAAACAATGGGAAAAGGGGGGAAAATGGTATTTTTTAGCATTGGTAATCTGGCATCTTATCTGACTTAAAACAACAGTCAAACTGCTGAGATGGAACTACTGGACCAATGTAAAAGTATTTGTCTTCTTTACAAAAACTAAAAAACTCAGAAAATTTGTTGTCTTATGAATTCTGGTAAATTTCAGTTTCTATTTTACATTACTTGTCCTCAAAGTAAGAGATTTATACTAATCCAGAAATATTTTTGCTTAACTACTGCCTGTAGAACAAAAGCATGGAATTCACAAGCTGGTTAGACATGGGCTTCCAATTCAAACAATTTTTTCTCCATTCAGTAGACCTGGTAAGTCTGGGCTGTGAAGTTTGGGCTGTGGAATCTACGACCCGGTGCTGGCATCACATAGAGCTCAAATGAAAAAAGTTTTCTATATCGTTTACAAAAAAATTTGTAGTTTCACTGATGACAACTTCATACTAAAAATAAGTTTTTCAGATACTCCGGTGTGATGGAGCCCTCACATCAACTGTGATTTCTTATGTCTATCAAATGCCCAGAGTCTATTCTTGCATATACTTTCCTTTGACCATAAGGCAGTAAATGAGACCAGAAATCACTCACATTTGCAGGGGAACATGATGTTATTAGTAAAACAGAAGAAACAAAATTGAGTCATTAGACTCAGGAGTGATGAATGCTACCCTACCAAACACCATGCCAATCTCCTTGCCAATGCCAGATGGTTTCCTCAGGAGGCTGTTCAATAGTCTCAGAAACCTCTGAGACTGCTGTCAATCAGGCCAAATTTTAATTTGCATTTTCATCCTGCTATTTTTATGTAAAGCTTTATGCTTCTATATTCTATGGAAGTTTTTTTAAAAACATCCCTTCTGAGCATCTAACCTAATGCATCACAAATCATCTGATTTCAGTATCCAACCTGATTCTAGACACTTTTCACGTTACCTTGCATTATTTAAACAAGAGACACACTTAAATCACGCATTCAGGTAAGGAGTTCAGCTATTTTTAACAGAGCAAAGTTAAACTACTTCTTCCAATAGCACTTAGAATCAGCAAGTCAGCCTGCAGAAGTCTGAGTTACCTCTGACATCCCAGTGCTTTCTTATTTAGGGAAAGGGCTGAGAATAAGATTGATCACTGATTTGGCAATTTAACAACTGTGTAAAATTATGCGTCTCACATTTATTTAATGGATTGGAAAGTCTGCTGCACTTTACCCAGACTGCTAACAAACCCTAGCTGTATTTCAGGAATCTAGAATATTTAACAGCTGCAGAGTTTACTACTAAGTCACAATTATCTTTGATATGATTCTTTATAATGAATTTTTTTTTCAATGTGTACATGAAAAATCTGTCATTTACCATGGGTTAGTCACATACTTTTTTTTTCTTCCCAGATGAGTTCTTTGTTGTAAGACTTTCTGCATCTTCGTAATTTTTTTTCAGAAGACGTGCAGTCTTCTTGCCCTAAATGTTACAGCAAGCAGACTAGCATGAATATAATTTAGTGTAATTTTAGAAGCACTCAGTGCAAAGGAAGATGTTCTAAAAAACATAATCCAAAGAGGCAAATTGAAGAACTGCTGGGTGGGGACCCAGTCTGTAAGATAAAAAAGAAATACTTAGGAATCATACAGCTGCAACATGTACAACTAAAAAAAATGGAGTGAGATCTAATCTATATATCCAAAATTAGAAAAGGTTTAGCCCAAGTATTGTGTCTTAGGCCTTTCCCCACTTTGACAGATGCTCTGTCAAAGCACTGATTCATCTTATCAGTGTAAATATTACCTGAACATCTCTCTGCCAGTTATTGCTGCTCTACCATCAGTGTGAAGCAGAACTGTATCAGGACTTGGGTAAGGCTGCCACATCCCTACATGCATTTTCACATATGCTGGTTATTAAATACTTCATAATTCCACAAAATCTGAAGTTTAACTTGGAAGTTCCATTATCCAATACTTTCTTTGAAGGGGTAAAGAAGTTAACAAATTTGAGAAAAAGGGATCATCTTTTTCATTGGGCAGGTGTGAAATTTATAAAAATAAAATGAGTGGTTCCACGAAATTCCCTTTGCCATGATACAGGTGAAGCATGAGAGTGCACAGCAAATACTTTGAGAGATATCATTTCTACGTTTCATTTTCTGACACACAGTAATCTGTCCTGTCTTGCACAATGTCCTTGCTTGCATCCCCGTACGTGTTATCTGCACAACATTTCCTTGACAGCATACTTACCAAGAATTCTTGTCAATTCCAAATGCACATGTCCATAAGACCTTCCTTTATTGAAACCTATAGCAAACTTGATACTATTGAAAATTTCAGATTAGTGGCCCTTCTGTTGATTAATGTTCGCTTGTATTGTGACTCTTAAAATAAAATTAGATAAAATTCCTTATGCTATTTCTTCTACAGGCAAATAAAAAAATCATACTTTTCTTAGGATCAATCATTGTTCTGATAAATTACATAAAGCATCAGTGAGGGTGGTTGTGACTGCAAATGCACACAAACCACTTATGTTGAAGTAACCGTAGCATAAAACAAATTGTACAAAAAAATGTTCCTTCTGCCTTACAAGGCAGAAAGTAACCTCCTTTGTGAACAAACACCCCACTAAAAAAATCACACTTTTGTCCTACCATGGAGAAAAGGATCAAGAAAGGACTGAATTTCCCAAACCTTTTTAGCATAGAACTGAAACAGAAATCATGAAGAAAACGGTATCAAGTTTTAAGAGTCTTTCCTCATTTTTAATATATTATTTTCTAGATAGTATTAACAGCACCTTTTTTTTTTTTTGTACAAAGCAAGAAAGATAAGACAGAGCCACTTAAATTTTCAGAACACTGCAACCGTTTAGATAAATTCGAATATTTATGGTTTGAACAGCTGTAGCAGAGAAGTCACAGGATGCACGAGCTAGGAGGTTCCTCCAAGCTTCCTTCAGGTGAGAAAATCCTGGATCTATTACTTGTTTGCCAGGCAGTAACATCACTTGTATGAATAATTCATGTTGCATAATTATCTTTCAGGTTTCTGTCAGAAATACTAATTACATTGTTATTATAATGCCAAAAGGGTAATTAAAAATTTATTACTGTAACAGTCAAGTTTTCTCCAAAGCAATGGCTAAAGATCAAGTCAAGTTCTTCATTTCTTCTTGGTGCACTTAAACTGCAGAAATGTAAACCAGAGAACGTCATGCATCTATAGTAAGTCTTTTAAATAACTTATGTGGATCTTTGCTTTCTGTAGAAATGCTGTGCTTAGTCACTTGGTTAAACAAGGGGTTATTTTACCATTGAAACCAAGGGAGGAAGGTAGCATTTAATTTGAACAGACAATAACAGATTCTATGCTTTCAGAGGCATGTCTAGCATACAAAATCTCTGCTGATACAGTTACACAATCCTTTCCGAGCTTATGAAAGTATCACTCAGTCACTTGATTAGCTGTCAGATGCAGTAATCAGTACCTTAACAGTTTATGAACAGTAAATCAAATCACTAAGAATATTCAATGCTAATTTGGCAATTTTCTGTATTCCCTAGCACTGGAGAACTGGAACAAAAAAGAGAAAAATAATAAAGGAAATGGGATAGTGCCACACTCAGGTGCCACACAAGAATGCTGTTTATACATTTATTTGTGTTATACATTTGTTTGTTCTAGGGTTGATCAGAGTGACAAAAAAATCAGATAAAATAGGAACTCAGAAATGTTATTAGGATCACAATGGAGAGAATTTGGAATAAGCATCAATATTTGCAGTAATTTGTAAACAAATAACCTTTGATTTACAATTACTTTTTAGTAGACCACAATGAGTTTTTGTAAAATTACCTCAACATTTAATTTCATAAAGCTAAACATAAATCTTGATGATGATGGGGGGGATAGGGGAAATTAAAAAGAAGAAATACAATTAAATAAACCAGGTATCGTTCTTTTACTGAACCAGCAGCCTGTGATGTCTGTAGGAAAAGATCCAAAAAGTTAAGAAATATTTTTAATATATAGGGAGTATAGAAAGAGATTATGAAATTACAAAGGCATACTGTTTAAAAATGTGATTGTTGTTGCCGTATTTCAAAACAGATGGAATGTCTTCCACTTGCCTGGCATTTATTTAAGTAATACGTTACATCATCATAAATCTGCTGTCAGAAAGCAAATTCATCCATAGAGGGCTATTCACTGAAGACACCTTAGGTATAAAAACATATAAAACAAGAAAAGTAAGGAGTCAGTTTAGTATCAAGGAGCTAAATCTCTCTTTGAAAGAATTCTCTAGAAATCTGCAGGATAAAAAACCTGATTACTATATAATCTACTTGAACATGTACACAAGTTATATTTCTATTTTCAGTTATAAAATGTAACACCCTTCTGACACAGGTTCAAAGAATATGAATGGAATTGTATTTTATTCTATTATCTCCACTAATATTGATGTTGTTTCTCAGAGCTCCAAAGTCAGATACTTGAAGTATATGCCAGAAAAGTCTTTCCTCTGACTATCTTCAGCAATACTGAAATTTGTGAATGTTAAATTTTAAAAAAATTATCAGTAATTAGGATTTGTTTAGTTTTGGGCTGACATTTTTGGTGTCTAAGACAAAAATAAAATTAAAATCCTAAAACAGAATATTCTGGCCAGCAAGACATGTGAGACTAATACTACTATCTCAGAACACTGAAATAAAATCTGGTGGATGAAAGGCAATTAATTACCATCTATTGATGTGTTGCTGAGTACATCATTATAGCACATTAGCATTTTTTAAACCCTTTCAGTCACTTGTCCAAACAATATTCTTAGGAGACAGCATCTCACTGGGATGAGAAATGCATCATTAAGAAAAACCATTACATTTCCATCTATTTTCAGAAGCATGGCTACAGTCAGAGGCCTTGCTGTCAATGGTAATTTTAGTAGTTATTACTCATGGCACTGTAGCAAGGCAATACCAATACCTCTTTCCCCTGACACTTTCTATTTGCAGTTTCAAAGAAAATACCAGAAGAGTTCCCTGTGCGAGCCTGTGTTTCTTCTGTGATTTCCACCCATGTGATGAGCATTACCGTCAGTCAGCCTAGTTTCCACCACCTGTTATAACAATTCCACTGCTAAGTCTTTGCTGCAGGCTGATGGTACTTGTTCTGAAATACATCAGCAAAGAAGTCACCAGCTAAAACAAAGAAGCCACATTTTGCATGATAAGAGAGAACTGAATTTCCCTTTTAAGAGCTGCAGTTGCTATCATATGTGAACTATTTTAGTCTAATACGTGAAATACTTTTCACAGTTGAATACTAAGGAAGGAAATTTCTTCGTTAGTAGCTAAAGGACATGTCAAGATGTGAATGAACACTTAACCAAAAAGGACAAAACCACACCAGTTTTATTGCAAATAGAAATACTCCCTTAGTATCTAGTTTAAAATTTTCCCTTGGTTTTATTTTAGGTCTTTTATTCACTGCAGTTCCTTTAATTTAAAGACTAGGAATTTCTTTCCCCTATACAATAGCATTGCATCATTAGCTTATTGCTATATTGACAACAGTGCCAGTTTGCTTGTGCAAAAATAATCATATTTACCCCTTAATAAACCAAATATTAGAAGCATAAGAAAAAGAAAACACTGCAGTATAATCCAGAGGCTTTGGTTACACATGCATAATTAAGTGCTACAACTAGAGACAACCATTGGCTTCATTGTCCTGGTAATGATGTGGAAACCATGTTGCATGAAATCATTGGAGGAATTCATGGAGGATTGTCTCCTGTGGAAGGGACCCCACGCTGAAATGGGGGAAGAGTGTGAGGAGTCCTCCCCCAGAGGAGAAAGAGGTAGCAGAGACAATGTATGATTACCTGACTACAATCCCCATTCCCATCCTCCAGTTCTGCTGGAGCAGAGGAGGTCAGGGGGCATGTTAGGAGGAGTGATCCCTATGTCCTTCCAGGCGCCTGATTAAATGATGTCTCTTTAACATAAAAAAGTGGTGTTAAGGAGTCTTATTCAGAGATTTGGTCAGAAAGGGGCATTAATATTTGACTTGGTTTCTCATTATCTTACTCTGATTTGATTGACAATAAATTTAACTTCCCGAGTTAAAATTTCCCAAATTTAAGCCTGTTTTGCCCCTGATGGTANCATGTTGCATGAAATCATTGGAGGAATTCATGGAGGATTGTCTCCTGTGGAAGGGACCCCACGCTGAAATGGGGGAAGAGTGTGAGGAGTCCTCCCCCAGAGGAGAAAGAGGTAGCAGAGACAATGTATGATTACCTGACTACAATCCCCATTCCCATCCTCCAGTTCTGCTGGAGCAGAGGAGGTAGAGAATCAGGAATAAAGATAAGCCCAGGAAGAAGTGGGGGGCTGAGAGGAAGGTGATACCAAAAATGTTAATTAAATTTCTACTGTAATTGTGAGCTTTTAGTAGACACTGTGACTGGGAACTTTTAGGAGAGAAGACACTGTGTCCACAGACCTCTAGCAGAGAAGCAAAGCATGCAGAAATTGTTCTCCAAGCAAGGATGTTGGAACATCTGGCTTAGGAATGCANGAGGGGAGTGATAAGAGGAGATTGGGTGGGCACCTGGTGTCCAGCCAGGGTCAACCAACCACAGGTAATAGGTGCCATAAAGAACACAAACCAAGACAAAGACACGAGCAAGAAAATTGTAAGAAAGAAGTAATTTGTTATGCTTCATCGTTAATGTTACCATCATGATCAGCTTCATTAAATTTTGTTAGGCAGGTTCATAGAGACACAGTACAAAAATGTGTGAGTATAAAGGAAGACAGAAAATAGGCAAAATAAAAATCCTTAGAACATGCCAGAAGGATGAACGATCAGGGACAAAGAAAATTTAAACAGTGATTCTTTATCTTTGCCAGTACTGCAACAGCCAGAAGCCTGACCCAGACATCTCAAAGCTAGCCACACGCTGCATGAGAAACAGCTGAGAAGACCCCTCAGGCTTCTTCTGTAAGAAAAACTTTGTCATACATATTTTATGCCTTGAACAAAACCCAACACATCTTTCTTCCTTTGACAGCATGCCCAGAAGCTGACCAGTCCATAGACACCTAAGGTA
>VWZQ01010433.1:85807-101568 GCA_013397015.1 Myiagra hebetior | reverse complement strand
TTTTTTGCATATTGCATGTCACCAGCTTTGTCAGCCAAATCCATCCAACTGTCTGTTATGTTTTGTTAGATTTAGGAAAGTGCTGTAGGCCACCAGAATAACAAAGTACATTTTGCAGATATCAGGCATCTCCACTTGAAAGGATTCAGTTCTTGAAATTCAGCCTTTCAGACATGCATACAGAAAAAAATTGCTGGCACACAATCTTTGATGTCCAAAGAGAGATAATTTCTGCATTTACAATGATTAAGCTTGTTTATAGCTATATATAGTGTATGTATACACAATTTCAAAAAACATTCCTGGCTTTTTGTGTCTGCTCTTGTTCTGTTCACTTACTTGAATACACCCTGTATCACAGGGAAAAATGTGTTCATGTTAAACCAAATCAGGATCAAAGTGGTTTATTAATTTACTATTGACGTGTAATTAACTGGCAATCAGTCAGCTACACTTTTGAGATCAGTGTCAGCAATGCAAGTCATAAACCACACATCATGACCCCTTCAGAAAATGCTGATGAACATCCCCAGTCTCTGAGCACCCCTCCATCACTAATCCCAGGAAGTGCCATCCCCTGCAGCCCCTCTGGAGAAGCCCCCAGGGGATGGAGGCTCGCTCCTCCTGAGATCCCTGGCTGCAAACCTTCCTGGGGTGGAGCTGCCTGAGGGCTCCCAGCCAGGTCCTTCTTCACGCCCCAGCAGCTGGACCAGGCAGAGGGGAGGAGAGGCTGCTCAGGGGCCCCCTGGGAGGGGGGAGGCCAGGACACCCCCGGGCAACTCCTGTGGTGTCAAACTGAGCTCTGATGGCCTCTGCTCCCACAGCACCGTCCCTGCTGCCACTGCAGCCCTCACGCTTCTCCTACACCTCTCTTTAGGCTCACTCTTTTTTTTTTAGTTCAGGGATCTCTTTAATTCCTTAAATGCTTTTTAATCCAGCCAAAAGTCACCACCTCCAGCCTGACCAGTTTTGGGCCAACACCCCCTCAGTGTGTGGGATTTAAGTACACCACACTGTCTGAGACTGTCACATTCCTACCTGCTCTGCTCTTGTTGGTATGCCAAATGTAGGGGCTGTGAAGACTGCAAGTCTGCAACAAAATTGCCATTAATTTCAAAGAAAATTGGTAGTATTTCTGGGTCATGGAGTCCAGTCTATGCTGCTTCATTTACTACATGGAATAATCCCTTCTGTACAGATAAATATTTGAATACTATTCTCAACAGAAGCTTTGGAGGCAAAAAGAATTGCAAAATGAACTTTCTTTTCATTAACATGTATAACTTTTCAATTGTATATACAACAGTATATGTAAGTTCACTCTTTTTCCTAATGAAAACACAATAATTCTTTGTAGATTAAAATGTGACATTCAACCATTTTGCTTCACTTGAGTATATTTCATACACATCTAAATAAATTGGGACAGAGAAAAAAATTCAATTTGTCTTTGTTTTGATCAAAGATGAGATTCTCATTTAAAAATTAAGATTTTAAAATGGAAGAGAATAGCTTAAGATTTGGGTGGCTCTAGGTACTTCTTTCATTCAGTGTTTTAGCTTTATATGTATAAAAAATACAAACCAGAAATTGGATAAACAGTTTTCCTTTGGTTTCATGCCCGTCCAATATAGCAAGCAAAACAGAACTCAATGTCAGAATTCTAAAGGTTCACTAGGAACATGCAAGTCATTGAAGTAGTCTAGCACCAGCACACAGTGCCAAGAAAATAAAGCACTCTTTGGGGCAATAACATTGTCACTGCCATATTCGCTATTTCGAGACATTACTTTTTAACCATTTGTAAATCACTGAGTAGCACCAGCAGACCTATTCAGAATTTGCTGTGGAAAACCTATGGTGGACCAAATTGCAGTACAGGGAATTCAGGACAGACAGAGTCTTCACTTGGCTGTAAAACAGCTGAACTAGATATCTGAATTCTCACCAGCTGAGAACTACCAGCCATGGTAAGAGCCCAAGCTGATCTTAGCAAAAAAAGCTAGTTTTGAAGTAGGCGCTAGAAACTTCAATTATAGTCATCATATAAAAACGGTTCTTGATAAAAGAAGTGCCAAAACCAGTGCATTCTGGTGCTGTTAATCAACATACAGTGTATGAACAACCAGTGTATGCATTTGGAAAATTTCTCTCTCGGCCTCACTGTTCTTTTAACATTGCTAAATGAGGTAAAGCCAAGACCAGCTTCTGAATAGGCAGAGAGTTAATCGGGAAAGACAACAAAATGGGTTTATTCTAAGTTTTTCCTCAATTGCTTTGCACCCTTTAGCATAGTGTCATCTCTTGTCCATGTAACAGCATTGCATAGACAGCTGTCACATTCTTCTAACCCAGAACACAGTCAGATCAGCCATTTATCAAAACTGTCACTCAAAAAAAAGGTCCAGCCCTTCTTCTTTGTTAAAAAGATGCAATGATTTCGTTACAGTGGTATATTTTGTAATTGTATGTGGATAATAAACACAGAAATCCAGCCATCAAATAAGTACTAGTGCCTCACTCTACTGATTTAGAAAAGTTACAAAATTTCAGCTCTATTATTAATTTCTCTTAAGTGCAGTCGAGAACTGTTAGGTTTTGCCTAGAGAATAGAAGGTCTTCTGAAAACTGAAGAGCTCAAACCTTCATTGCCTTCTAACCACTCTACAATTAATGCAGGATGGTTGCCAAAGCAGATGAAAAGATGTATGTGCATAAAACGCCTCCAAGATAAAGTTATCTATGGTGACCCAGATGGTAAAAGATCTTTTGCTACAGACACTGCAGCTGTACATGAAAATACTCCTCTCCCTGACTCTAGCTTTAATCACAACTGGGGTAATAGGAAGTTATTGGTAGCTTTTTAAAGGTGGTATCACATTAAAAATCCAATATGTACTGGAATCAGGTTCTTAACAGTGATATTTATCATGCAGCAGAGGACTGCCACGATGGTTTCTGGTGTGGTATTAGGAAGGTTACTGAAGCCATTTGTTGCTGTAACTGCAGGTCTGGACTGCATTTACAAAGGGCTGAGAGAATCATTGTCTTGTGAAATTGCAGACAAGTGTTCTTTGCCTGAGAACACTCTATATTGTGTTTAAAAGCAGAGTGAAAAAGAAGGTTGGGTGGAAAGAAGCAGAGCTCAAGAAAAATGGGTATACCACAGAGAAAACTCTTAAAAATGAGTTTCAAGTATCTCAGACTTTAGGGAAACTGAAAGAGCTCTACACATCGCATAGACTCTAGCTTAGCTTTTTCTCAGTATTAAAACTGTGCTATAATTCTACAGCTTTCTCATTCCTTTACTCCACACCCACCACACTGAAAAGATTTTCTATGTTTACTGGAGAAAAGTTCTGCAAAACTTCTGAAACTTCAGTTAGACTTCTGCAATCAGATGCCCTGGCCCTGATTTAAGGCTTGAAAAATTTCAACACATAGTTGAGAGTGCCTGAGAGAAGTCAGTTGCTCTGCCGTTTTGGTTTGGTTAAATGCAGCGGGGAGAAACAGCCTTACTTTTTCCTTCATCCCATGCATCCTCATATTCGAGACACTACAGACATCTGACAGTGAAAACATGAAAAGCAAGCAACATTCTAAACAGGCTGAAGTTTGTACCTTTTTGTGTTTAAAATGATAAAAAAGTAGGGAGTTGGCATCTGTAGCACACATAACTTCTCTCTTTGATCAGTGCATGAAAACATTTTCCTGGAAAAATTACATTAAACACATCAGGACAGGGAAACCTCTGCAATCCCACAGAGATAACACTGCAGGAATGAAGAGTGTTAGTCCTACTGTGCTTACATAATCCACAATTTTCCTCTGAGAAGACAAATAAAGGTATTAAGCATGTAATTTGCTTTTCTGTACTGTGTTTGGAGTGATTTTGGTTTTCGGGGGCTGCGGGGGTGGTATGGTATTTTACTGATTCTACATATCCATGAACTGCAGTGTAATTCTCAGCCAGTTTTGCTTCAAGTTACCAGTATGAGTGAATTTTGTCAGTCTGTCATGTAATCTACGTAACTTTGCTTTGATGGGCTTGGTCAATCCTGCAATCTATTGTTTCTCGGATGACCCAGGACTAATGTCTTAAACAAAGGATTTTCATGCGAGGTAAGAGGAAAGGCTGGTAAGAAGCAGATCCTGCAGAGGTGGAATAATGCTTTTTATCCTGCCAGCTTCCTCCCCCCCGATAAGGCTGGCAGTGTAAAACTACTCCCTGCCCTAGCTGAGATATCTTGGAGTCACAGGTAAGCCTGAAGGTATTCCCACCCTTCTGACTGGCACAACTGCATCCAACAGTGTAAAGCTCCCCGCCAGGGAAGCATCAGGGTGTTCCCAGTAGGTGTGGATGTATACAATCCATCAAACTCTATGTTGTGCTACTCTCACCCCCACCCACAGCAGATTGAGACTGCGACCATCACTCCAACCATGGACATCGAAATCGCAACTATCAGGTCTTGTCTCTGGATCTGCAGGTGGTGATACCTTTCCTCTCCTCTATCTACTCTTGTTCTTTCCATCTTTTACTTTCCATCTTTTACCTCCTTAGGTATTTTCTTCATTTTATTTTTTTTTATGGAAAGGACCAAGACAGCTATATGCCTCCCTTCCATTGCAACCAAATTGATTTAAAATAAACCTGCTTCATATATACATCTGTCCCTTCCCTGCAACCACCCTGAGGGATCTATTAACAAGAACCTCAGTTGCCTTGCCTCAGGGGTGGGTGTCACATGGTGCATACATGCTGACATGGGAATGTATATTAGGTATTAGTTGGGAGACAAGTTTACGAGAAGCAAAGCTCTCCCTGAAACTGATGCAGAACACTTAAATTAGGATACCATTAGGAATTACTTTCTGGAAGAATATGTATCTTTGCAGACAAGGGAATCAAACTTACTTTCCTTATGTAGAATCATAGGGCAACTTAGGTTAATACCTCTAAGATCAAGTCCAACCACTAACCCAGCACTGCCAGGACCATCACTAGATCATGTCCCTCAGCACCACATCTACATGGGTATTGCATACTTTCAGGGATGGTGATTCCACTACTTACCTGGACAGCCTGCTCCAATGCTTGACAACCCCTTCAGTGAAGGAAATTTTCTTGATATCCAATCTAAACATTCCCTGGTGCAACTTGAGGCCATTCCCTCTCATCCTATGACTCCTCACTGGGGAGAAGAGGCCAAGCCCCACCTGGCTGCACCTTCCTTTCAGGTGGTTGTAGAGAGTGATAAGGTCAGCCCTGAGCCGCCTTTTCCCCAGGTTAAACAACCCTGGCTCGCTCAGCTGCTCCTCACAGGACTTGTTCCCGACCCTTCTGCAGCTCCATTGCCCTTCTTTGGACATGCTCCAGCACCTCAACTCAGGGCCCTGAAGTGGACACAGGATTTGAGGCGTGGTCTCACCAGTGCTGAGTACAGGAGGACAATCTTTGCCCTGGTCCTGCTGGGCACACTATTGCTGATACAGGCCAGGAGGACATTGGCCCTTTGGCCACCTGGGCACGGCTGGCTCACATTCAGCCACTGTTGACCAGCACCCCCACGTCCTTTTCCACCAGGAAGCTTTCCCAAACCTGTCATGTATGACATGTGTATGGATACAAGCCATTACTGATTTATTTCGCCTCTCTTAAATAAGAGGTTTTTGTTGCTAAAAACAAAAGAGCAAAACAAAAGTGATAATCTCCTATGCGGTATATTGGTATATTTGGAACTTTCTCATAGTTCTTCATTGATTCTTTTACTTCACTATTAACCAGACCATATATTCTCCACGGAATTTTTGCAGGAGGAAAGTATCACCCTCACATAGGTCCAGCTTCATAATGCTCATTCCACAGAAGTGAAATCTATGAATTATCTGTGTGAAAGGACCTGTGTACTCAGGACTGTGCCACCATATATCTCATCCCAGCAACAACCTCTCCCACCACTCCCCAACTTAGAAACATTTATACCTTGATGGCAAGGAGTACCTGAAGTCCAAAGGATCTTTACTAGCCTTGCTAGTAAATTCAGGGAGGTTTATTGCAAGGAAAATACAGTTAAAAACTTTGAATAAATCCTCACCGCATGATTATCCCAAGGGGTTGAAAGATGCTGAGGGCTACAAGTGTCTTAATATGGCAGGAGGGAGAAAAGAGACATACTGTTTTGATCTGTCTCTCTACCCTCTGATAACCTCCTTCAGCAGTGTCAGTGCAGGACACCTAAGGTACACAGCCTTGCACGTAATTACTACTGAGGAATTGAATTTGACCTCACTGCAGCAACACAACAGCTCAAAATCTCTGGCTTATCAGCTCTGTGTAAGTCATCCTACAATGAGAACTGAGAATGATTAGCAGGTAGGATCTGACTCCTGAATCTGCCTACCCATACAGGTATTTCCTGTAAACCATACTTACTGCAGCAAATACCATTTTTTCTCTTCACGTTGAACACTCCATTTCTCCAGAAGAAAAGGGGCTAAAAAAAACCCCAAAACACCAAAGCCCCCACACCCCAGTAGTTTATTGGTTAAAAAACCCAACTGCAATATGCTTGTGAAAAAGAACTCTTCGTAATGAAAGTCAATCAAACCTGCATTGCATCAGTAACAGCTGACCTTGCAGAACCAAGTTTATCAACTCTCCCAGGACACCAAGCTTTAAGGAACTGCACCTTCACTTGTGAAAATTACCTCAGTGAACTGAATCTGCTCATTTTTGTCTAAAGGCAGCTATGGTTTATGGCACAACATCTCACTAGTATGAAAATTCAAATGACAGCACACATCAGGGAATATTAAATCACACAAGTCAGATTTTATTTTCTCTAAGGAAGATTCAAACCCTTCCCAGCGCTCCAGATAAGATTAGAACTACTGCAAATAGGAAAAAAGCTATTGTTGCCTAGGAACTTTTATATAATGGACGGAATCACTGAATTGCTAATCCAAGAATTACTACCAATAACAGATTGTATTCTTTTGCTCTTCAGTCATCTCTATAAATAAATTACAATCCGACTGGATAACTTGTATCTCTAAGAGACTTTGATGCACGTGTTGCTGAGAATAGTGGTAACAACAGAAAGATATCTAGGATGAGGACCAGTCTTTTAGTTTTCAAGTAGGATGGGAAATCTGATGTTATTTTTGAGATTCAGAGCACTTATCTTTATTGATAAAAGATGCTATGTCAGCTGGCCGAAGGAAATCCATCACAGTCTGTGCAAAAGAATCTGTTCAAAATTATATCAAAGGACAGTAAGTCATGTCAACATCTTTCTCATCCACATTTCTGCCCACTCTTAAGAGATACCTCATTATTTTGAAGTACCCAGAGCTGCCCCAAAAAGTTTAATGAAAGAATAGAAATCAGAAAGGAGTATCTGCACTGCTACACTGGGTAGTTCTAACAAATACTGACATTTTAATAGCATCTTTTGCAGAATATAAAAATATTACTGTTGAATATTCTAAGAGATGGTCAAATTCAAGTGTATGAATTTAAATTCTTGTTATTGTTCTGATATTTCAAAGGAGATATTACATTGTTAGTAATGTCTTGTCACAAAGTTTAGTCAAAAGGTAAAACAAATATGCAGATACACACTAGCCCACTGGCACCACTTGAACTCTTGGGAACTACCCATTAAATTAATATTCTGATCATAAAATGAGCTAAGATAGAGAAGGGGACAGCTCTGTGGGATTGAGCTTTCTGTTTCAATGTCCCTGGAGAACTGCAGGAATGGGAAAGAATAGACACAAAACATAAGCAAAAATTACAGCCTACAGGGAGAGATTTACATTCAGGATGAAGCGTACAACAAAACAAATAGCTATTTGTATTTTCATTAATTATGCTAGTGCATGAAATTTATGCATCAAACCAAAGGACACTGTAGTGCATTGGCCCTGGTTGGACACCAAGTGCCCACCAAAGCTGCTCTATCTCCCTCCTCAGCTGAGCAGGAGAGAGAAAATATAATGAAAGACTTGGGAGTTGAGAAAAAAACAGGGGTTGGTCACTCATCAATTACCATCACAGGCAAAATAGGCTCTACTTGGAGAAACAGGTGAATTTATTGCAAATCAAATCAGAAAAGGATAATGAGAAATAAAACCCAAATTTTAAACACCTTTCGCCCAACCCCAATTCTTCCTTGGCTCAACTTCACTCCCAATTCTCTACCTCCTCTTTTTCAGGACCACAGGTGGACAGGAATGAGGGCTGTGGTCAGTTCATGTTTTCTCTGCTGTTCCTTCTTTCTCTTCCTCTTCCCCTGCTCCANTGCGTGTTCTCACTCCTCTCCTCCAGCTGTGCAGAGCTTTTACCCTGCCCCACACAGGCCCTGTGGTCTCCCCAGCCACTTGCCCGCCAGCTGGAAGCCTGTGTCCTGGCTTTATGGATTAGCCACCCAGCACCCCTTTCTGTGCAGGACTGAACATAAAGCAGATACATCAACTCTGTGTGGGGATTGACTGCTTGCAAATGGGGTGAAAGAACCCATTTTGGGAAAACAGCTTTGCTGAGAACATATTAATAAAACACGCTCATTTTCCAACCATTCTTGCCTGTGTCTGGCCCATCTTGGGAGCAAGGTGGGTGCAGGCAAGGGACCAGAGATGTGAAATTCCACACTGCATGGCTGCTGCAGCTCAGCAAGTCACCAATCACCACTGCACCCATGACAGCAACAAATCATAGAGGGCAAGATAAGGAAGAAACTCCTGGATAAATGACCTGCTGGATCCAGGCCATCAGTCAACAACTACTAGACCTTTAAAGACGGAAAGAATAAAACAAAAGTGAAATAGGACATCACTGAATTTGCTCTGTCTTTAAAAAGTCAAGCTTTTCCACAGGTTTCTGAAATTAATTTTTCCATTTTGGCTAGTTAAAAAGATAGAGTATACAGACA
Organism: Myiagra hebetior; assembly: GCA_013397015.1. NCBI lineage: Eukaryota > Metazoa > Chordata > Aves > Passeriformes > Monarchidae > Myiagra > Myiagra hebetior. Next base: position 92,629 of record VWZQ01010433.1, on the reverse strand, counting down.
CTTTTTACTAGAACAAGACTCATTTAGTGACACTGTTCCGGCATATTGCAAATCAAGAAGAGCATAAATATACCAAGTCCCAAATTCAGATAGAGAATTGTATGCAGGCTCCCTGGATATAATTTTCGGTTAGGCAAAAATGACTGTTGCAATGCCTGAGGATGAAAGACATCTTTATGCCCTAAACCACAGCCATCTGATATCTGTATGTGCGTAAACTACATACGTATAGCTGGAAAAGGGACTTATCATTCATGAAAAAAAGGCATTCACCCTTGAGGCACTAGGAAGATCTGAAAGTAGTCTTCTAGTTAAACTCTTTTTCGTCTCAATTCTTTACTCAACTTATACAAAGAATGATCTAAACATCTAGACAGCTGTGGATTTTTTTGATGAAAATCATGTATTACAAGAAAAAGATCCCCAAAGGATGATGCTTAAACCTGATTTATTTACTTTATTTACTTATATTTCATATTTCAAACATGTTTCCGTAAAGACGAGTCCATTTTAACACAGACAAAAGCAAACATCTATCACAAAGTATCTCATTTAAAGCACAAACCTGATTCCTCTTTACACTCATTCTTTATAAAACACAAAACAGTTTAGTTGAAACAGCATTGTTAGTGCTGCTATGATGGTTCTTTGACTAATGAAATATTTGTGCTTATCTATTGCTCTCTTCAATTACCTGAAATCAAAGGTAAATCTCAGTGACATTATTGGTACAAAGGCTACTTCTTACTCCTCATTAAAAAGAGCTACTAAAAATAACTGGGAGATTTATATTTGTCTCATTATGCACTATATTTAAATATGTATTGAAACAGATACAAAGTTTGGTTCCGTTTTTGATCCTAGATTCTGCCAAAGTTCACTCTTGGAAACAAAGCCTGTAATTATGTTCTTCCATTTACACTATTCCTTACCTTTATTAATACCTGTATGTTTTCCACAGACTTAATAAAGTCCTGGCTTTGACAGGTGAACTGGATGTCACTGGTTTTTCTTCAGAAGTGAGCTTGTACTAATTTCCTGCATGCACAAAATGTGAAGAAGGATATTCAACTGCCTGAATGCTTAAAAAAATAATAGAATACAACTTGCAGAATTAGTCTGTGTTTTTAAGACAGGTCAGCAATTTTCTGTTTATAGACTTCTGCGCTCCAAATTTTAGAAATATGATGAGGTTGGACAACGTAATTTCAAAATACTACTGATTCTTTAAATCAGTTTCTATGTAATTTTTTTTTTTTTTTGGTAATAGGAAAAATATTCAAATTTATACTCTGCTCATATTGTCATTTTTATTGCAAACTTTGACACAGAACTTCTCTACACATAACAGATATTCGCAAAGGAAATGGGAGTAATGCTTCCTGCCTGGACACTTCAGCAGACCTTTTTTTCTTTAAAGTTTTCTGTAAGAAGGCAGAAGCACTATGCAGATGGCCTTCTCCTCAGTTGTAGTAATCACCCTAGCTTGTCAGGCAGTGTTGGGAAGCAAGTCAGGTAGGTAGAGAAGTGGCTTAATATCACTTCCCTTGTACTTCTTTTCTTAGACAACACATCTACAAATTATTTAGGAGACCTAAGAAGCACTTATAATTTGGTCAAACCTGACTAAAGCAGAGTCTTGTTTACATAGAAATAAATACCCTGTAACTGAAGACAGAATTATGTTAAATCATAACAACTAAGCCCACTGAATAAAATTACGTTAATATTATCAAATCTTTCTGGTAAAAACTGTGTCTATATAGGAGTTCATTCATTAAATAAGCACCAGATGTCATATCACATGAAAAACATTCTAACACTGATATTTATTATAGATTCCTGTTTTGATTAATATTTCCTCCTTGACTAGTCCCCTTTTTCCTCCAGTTCTCTTCCTCTTCTACTCTTCAAAGAGAATATTCCTAGTATTCCTCTGGGTAGATTCCGTGGCCAACAGTCTAACAGATTAACATGCAAACAGCCAGATCAAATGCATTGCTACCATTGCTACTTAATTACAGCTCATTTACTCCCTGTTTCTCGTCTTGCATTCATTGCAGCACAAAAACCAAGCAGTCAGAAGAAAAAAGGCTCTTTCCTACATTAGGCTCATGCACTACTTTCCCGTCCTTTTCCAATTTCAGTCTCTGTCCTTCAGAAATAACTTTGAAGCAGCAGCTTTGATGCAGATCAAAGTGAAGACTATTGCTCAAGCCTCAGAACTGCTAGGTCCCCAGCATTCCTTCTCCAGTTTTGCAGATTTTTACAGATTTTTGCAGAGCTTCAATCAATGACTTTTTTGCTGAAGGAAGAAGGACTCATGTTTACAAGTATATTGAGAACCAGTCTGTTACATAGTAATTTGCACAAACTATTTCACACTACAGAGTTTCACTTAGTTATCCATATTCAAGCATTCACTATGATTGCGTTCCTCTTCTTCTTCCTAGGATCTCTGCACGTATTTCTCTCCTATTACCATTGCAGACTGGTTTACTGAACTGCAAAGTTAGTGCAATCTTCTGGAAGGCTACATTCTCCTTAACATTACCATGTACTAATTAATTGATCTTCAAAACCTGTAGGTTTCTGTTGCTTTAAAGGAATTGGTAGATTGCACAATATTCTCACACAGAATTTAAAGCAGGAAAAAGCTGGGAAGCAAAGATAAACCACAACAAACCAAGATAAGGCATTACCATCCATGGAGACTTGTATACACAATGCATGTGTTGAGATGATAAAATACAAGATTTGTTTGGAGACTTACTTATACTCAAGGGTATAAGGACACTGAGCCAAGGAGGAGACTGAGACTGTATTCTGAAGATGTTCTTATCAATTGGCCACCTAGAAATAAAGATTTTTCTTTACAACAACAAGAAGCTTTGGCTTGTTGCATGCTTTCATAGGATATGCAATGCTTATACAACTATTGATACCAAAGCAACCTTGTAGAGATACTGGGAAACATTTGGTTCTCATTACACTCACACAACTCCCCATATTTAATCCTTTCCACAGCAAGGAAAAGACCTTAGTTTTCATTATACTCAAATTTCTTTTGAAGTATTTTCTCGTGCACAGTGTTTTCTGAAACCACAGCTTCAGCAAAGTCCTCCTTAACAGAGGTTGTTAAGTAAGATGCCAAAATTAGAGGTTATGGAGCAATCAGGGAATGACAAAATACTTTAATAAAGGATGGTGAAAATTCACTCATATCTGTGTTCCTCTTCACATTCCAGCATAGCTGGGAGTCTGGACAGACATTTGTTGCTTCCCTTCACTGGTTCTCATTCTGCAGCTCAGTTTTTGCTGTGACTCAGGTCACTACTTGCAGAGTTTCAGCCCAAGAATTTCCACAGCCTCCTGCAATGCTGGCCCATCAAAGTTCCTTGGCTGTTCTATCAGAGAAATAAGATCCAAAGATGCTTCTTTAATATAAAACTGCTCCATCTCAGGGCCATCCTGAACAAGCCCAGCTCACAAACAAGCCTCTTCTGGGGTTCTACCCATCAACATGAACCCCAGTTCAAGCTGAGCCACACATGATCTAGACTCAAAGCTCATTAACTCACTAATTGTTTGCTAGTCATAACCAGTGTGCTTCCTGTACAATTTGAGCCAATAAAAATGAAAAGACCACCAAGTGTTTCTCATTATTTTATAAGTGTGGAAATGAGATGATCTCTCAACTTTTTCCACCCCAAGACACCCCTCAACGGGAAAACATTTTCATCAAAACATTCACTTTATTTAGAAAAGCACAGTGGATTTCTTTATTCTAACCCATATTTCCTTGTTGCTGCTAGAAAACTACATTTTTTCCTTGACAAGTTTTATTCCAGGTAGTGTTAGGCTGTCTGTTGAAGCACACAACAGATATTGCCCACACAGTACCTCTTCAAGAAAATGAAGGCAATAGCTTATAATAACTTCCCTGACTATGAAAGCACACAGTGGGTCTGGATTAAAACCAAGTTCCTCTAAAATACTTAACAAATTATAGCTAAATCTCAAACTGGTAACTCCATTAAAAGGAAGGTTAGATTTTAAGGATACAAAAACATCTGAAGTTAAATATTAGTACACAGAAAGTTAAAATCTGAGAGAAACACAGTAGTGTGTTATTTTCTGTCAAAGTCCTTGATCCTATAGTCAAAGTCCTTGATCCTATATGCAAATGAAGTACCACACACACAAATTTTGCTCAGTGTTTGTCACTGACAGTTTCTAATCCAATTGCTAGTTTTAAAATAATTTTTAAAAATACTTTCAGCAGTGTAATCTTTTCCATCCCATCCTGCCCCTGTGATGAGCATTGGTATAGACAAATTATATGGACCCAGATTAGGAGCCAGGTCTGTTCCTTTGTAATAGAGACCCTTTGCAGCATCAGAATGACCAGAAATTGTGACTTGAAATCTACATTTAACTGTGGCTGTTCAGACCAATTTCAAAACTGGTATTTGTAACTGACCTGTATCCGTCTTAACCTGGGTGTGTGTTAACTATTTAAATGGTAAACCAAATCTCTTGTAATACAGCAGGTAATAAATGGTTGCAGAGATACTCAAAGCCATGTGAAAACACTTTCTCCCACAAGGGCTCGGGCTGTGTTTTGGCTAGTAGCATGGAGACACAGCATTATAAAGGCATAACTCAGCTATTCTGAACTTTAAGATATAATTTATGTCACTTCAGATCCCACCTGAATTCTGCTTGTCAGGTTAATCTATTTCTTTTAATCTGGTTTCTCTGTCCTCCATTTCATACAGCTCTGGTTGTGAAACTATTTTTTCCTAAAATTTTCAGCAGCTAATTTGTATAAAGAATATATATTACTAAAGTGAAGCTTAGGGACAGTAAGGAAGGCTGTCTGCGATTTCAATTGATTCGTTTCTTTGCTAGGTTCATTGATATCCTTCACTATGCACTGGGAAGTGTTTTATTTCCTAGTGCAGTATTGAATTGTAAGACCATATTGAAATGCCCTTTGAAATGTGAAGATTATGGGGCTTTTGGGCCCAGGTTGCCAGTTTTTTTCTGTGCTCCCTTCATAGTGATAGAATTCTTGAAAATTTTTCATCTATTCCTCCAAGATGACTGGAGTAAACAGAGCCCACTGGAAATGTGGGTAGTAGGAATGCAAACAAGTCCCACACAGAAGCAAATCACTTCAGAGCACAAGATACACCATGCTGGAATGGGGTGTCACCTATTCTGGAGTGGTAAAGAGAGAGGAGTAGTTTTATAAAATGACAAGAAGTACACTTGTTTGACAGCTTACGTGCTATCTCACTGCCTGAACTTCAGAAGAAGGGGAATACTCCTCTGAGAGTGTTTTGAAATTCAAGAATGGCCAGACCTATCCTTTAACCTAAAATAAAGAATATAGGATTATTCACTATTATCCATTTTTGCAACTTTTTACACATTCAAGGCTTTACAGTAATCTTTACTTTAATCTCTCTTTAAGCCACAGATATTTGAAATCTAAAGTTTCATCTGGTCGTTTTCTGTGTTTACTGGCTAATCTGTATTTCAGTAAGCATTATATTCCACTTCCAAATTCCCTTCATAGGTAGAGACTCTCTTCAGCTGCAGCCTGTGGAATTCGCAGCAGGAGCCATATAGCAGACACAGATTTTTTCATTTAATGAATACAGAAAGTGGAATGGTTGAGTGTCAAAGTGAGATTCACTGGCAAGGTTTTAACAGCAGGACAGCTCCAGTGAGCCCACTAAGTTTGAATATCACATCGATTTACTTGTCTCATTACAAAGCTAGGGACTAGTAGCCTTAGGCACTCTGTTCAAAATACAGAACTTAGTATTTATAATCTCAGTATTTTCATTTTAATTGAATTTCATTCATTTAATTTCATTTAATTACTGAAAATTCCTAGGTTTGAATAAAAATCAGAAAGTACAAAAGGGTATTTCCAAAAGGTAATACCTCTTCCTGTCTCTCTGCTAGTCCACAAAGAAAATAATTGTATCCTTTATCTCTCAGTGTTAAAAGTCTCCCAAACCCTCTTCATATTTCTAAATACTGACATAAGCTGAACTGGTTTTTGATAAAGATGCAGTCAGGGCCGAGAGCAAGAAACAAGCTGCCCTTAATCCTTTTCTCTGATGAAAACTGTATTAAGCCAAAATAACGCGGTAAGAAAGATACAGATTTTACTCTTCCTGCTTTTGCTGCTATTATAGTGACACCTGCTGTCCCATTCTGCCTTTTTAAGTTAGAAAAGCCTAAGAAGATGATAAAAGTGGCAACCTCAGAATAAGAACCTTTACAATCATTCTAGTTAATTGTAAAAATTAATCTCAAACTGGGACATTTCCCCGAAGTGCATTATGCAGTCTGGCTCACATTCACTGACACATTTTCAGGTGTGGTGCATTGACCCTGGCTGGATGCCAGGTGGCCACTAAAGTCAGAGGGAAGGGAAGGGGAAGGGGAAGACTGAAGGCTGCATGGGGCCCAGTTTTAGCTTAATAAGCCTGCCTAAATATCTAAATAGGGAACAAAAATGAGTTTGACAAATGACTAGATTTTTGCCCCCATACAGGCAACACAATTTTGCATGCTATCTGCATTTTCAATGTCTTTGTGGCCAGATCACCAGATTAATTAGACTGGCTTTCCACATACCCATGGTATATACTGCCATCTTCAACGCTTAAGTAAAGAATCAGTTTAACTGTTTTTGTAAAGCAGAGAGTAAAAAAAAAAAATCAAGGGGCTCACAAGGGCAAGATAACTCCTCACTTATTATCTCCTTTAATAAGAGGCTTCATTTCCAGCTGTAAT
>VWZQ01010433.1:71998-85772 GCA_013397015.1 Myiagra hebetior | reverse complement strand
GTAAACTTTTCTCCCATGTGACAGCACGAAATTGGTGTGACTGACAATCTAATAGAAGAGGAATTGCACAGGCGTGCATACTCATATTTATGTTGTCAATTTGACTGAAGTGAGAAAAACACCTCATCCTGAGCAACAGGGAGAACTTGTAGGGAGAAAAATATTCCTGCTGGTAGGATCCTGAGCAATTTTCTGGAGAGCTGATGCTCTCCAGAAATTAAAAAAAAAATAATAATTTAAATAAATAACCAAATTAAAAAATCAGCAATTGATGCTAAGTTGGAGACTCGCCGAGAGCAGAAGCAGCAGCCTGCCTGGGGCTATCGTTTCACGGACCGTGCCCTTGCAGTCAGGCGGTGTCAGCACACACAAAACCCACCGCGGAAGCCGCCCCTCCTTCCCAGGCAGGGGTGCCCGGCCCCACGGAGCCGCGTCCTGCGCTGACACCCGGCGGCTCCTGGCGAGACAACGCCAGGCTCCCTCCGGAGGCAGGGACGGACACCGAGGGAGCGCTGCCCGAGAGTCCCGCAGCAGCGCCTCCTGCGCGGGGCCCCGCACAGCTCCGGCCTTAGCGCCGTGCTGCCCCACACAGCTCCCGCCTTAGCGCCGTGCTGCCCCGCACAGCTCCGGCCTTAGCGCCGTGCTGCCCCGCACAGCTCCGGCATTAGCGTCGTGCTGCCCCGCACAGCTCCCGCCTGAGCGCCGTGCTGCCCCGCACAGCTCCCGCCTTAGCGCCGTGCTGCCCCGCACAGCTGCGGCCTTAGCGCCGTGCTGCCCCGCACAGCTCCGGCATTAGCACCGTGCTGCCCCGCACAGCTCCGGCCTGAGCACCGTGCTGCCCCGCACAGCTCCGGCCGCGGGAGATGGAGAGCCCTGCCGGCCGGGAGAAGGCGCGTCCCGGCCCGGACACCCGCGAGGCCGGGCTCTTGCCCTCGGACTGGGCAGGGCTGGAGCCATTGGGGCCCGCTGGTGGCCCCGGGTCCCGACACAGGCCCGCTGTCAGGACGGTCTTGGCTCAACACAAGACATCGCACTTGCCCACCAGCACACCGCCACCGGTAGATTCTCTCCGCCTGGATACCCCACAGTCATGAACAGAGGGCTGTCTCTGCAGATGCAGCCAGCAGTCCTTGCCCACCCTTGCCCAGCCAGCAAAGGAGATGCTGCAGACAGAGGTACGGCAGTACAGACTTGAAGTAACTGTCAGCTTATTCTGCAGTGTGAGAGTTGTAAGAAGTTAATGACAGTAAGCTGAAAAATGCACGATTTTTCTGGATTTCCTCCAATGTGATAAACTCATTCAGGGAGACATTTGATTCATGCAAAGCCGTTTTCATACCTTTAATGAAGTGAGTTCACCATTCTTAGCACAATACAAAGCAGAATGAATAGCAAGTGTTAATAAGATAAACAATGTCCTGGGGTGGCAAAGAATCCAACACTGAAAGGACTAAGTCTTAAAATTTGGCTGTTTGAGATATTACTGAAGGCTCACTAACCCAAAAGCAAAAGGAAGTTTGTGCTGTACTACTCTGGAAAAATTAATAAATTAAATTCTAGTTCAGTATCTCTTTTAAACACAGAATAAAGACTAGTAAGCCTTTATCTGAAGTGAAATTTCAGTGCAATAAAAAATTAACCACTGAAAGGAAAAACACAGCAAGTAGGAAAGTAAGATTTATTCTTATATTTCAGATCAAAATTTTAATAATTGCCTCAAATTGAATCCAAGTAATGACTGACATGTTACGGCGCAAAACCCCGTATCAAGTTAGAGAATTATGACATTTGCTCTCATGGACATATTCCACCAAGATATTTGTTACCAAGTCCATCATCTGCACTGATGTATTATATGTTATCTCCAGAGAGAGCTGGCAACACAGACATCACGGACTTAACAGAATCTGTGTATAAATTGTCATGTGCAGAGGCAGATTTACAGATGTTAGCAGTTTTGTGTCAATAAAGAAGGCTAGACTGGGCGAATACATAGACAGTTAAAAGAAAATTCTTTAAAAACAAGGATCCGTGTTAAAAGGAGCTAATAATGTCAATTATACATCTCACCTTTGCTGACTAATTTTGAAGTGAAGAGGTAAACCCAACTAGCTCCCAAAGTATTCCTCTTACAGTAGGACCAGCCAATCATCTCTCTGTATCCAAACACCAAAACCACATTAGTGAGGTAAGTGGAAATGAAGCCTTTTCACAACCCAGGGTGATGCTTGTAGGTAGTGCCACAAACTCTTGAGTTTGCTGTTAGCAATAAGCAATAAGCTAGAATTTTATGCTAGTTCTGGGAGTTTTTGTTTGTTGGGGTTTTTTTTCATAATTCTTTAAATAAATACTTGACCTGAAAAGACCTTCAGAACTGTTACATGAAGTTTTTTCCTTCAGCAGTGCTCAAACCTGTCTGGATCTGAGAGAGGAGGTGAACCAAGAAAAGATGAAAATTCTTGCTGTCTCACTTTGTCTCTCGGTAGAGGCAGAAGATTCAACCACTATGTGTGACCATCATGTAACCACTCAGCAACTTGACCTTCTGTGCTTAGGGAGCCCTTTCTCTAAACCCACACCCACAACCTGGCAATGTGGGGGCTTGCCTAGGACAACTTTAGGTCTGGAAGCTCTGTTAAGCACAAATCGGTGCTTCTTTTTTAAGAAGTAAAGGGAACAAACATCCTGCAAGTCAGGGGGAATCTTTGGTATAATACATGCCAGAGGCAATAGGTTCCTACATCTTTTCTCATCCTCTTGTAATATGACAGGTTTTTCATTTGCAGTCTCATAGGTGATCACATAGCAACTTTGTCACCTGCAGCAATTTTGAAGGCGTCAAATAAAGGAAGAAGTTCTGTCTAGATTTCTCAGGTATGGAATAATTATTCAGAAGAGATTATGGAGATTCAAAATCCGATGGTCAAACACCTTTTTTTTGAGAAAGCATTACCAGTGATAAAAACATGACGCTCCATTCTCAAATCTTTACCAATTTTCTCATGCCAGCACCCAAACAATGTAAACATAAAACTAGAATTTTACCTGCCATTGAAATGCCAGAAGCTCTGGAGTTCAGAGCAGACTTTTGTAAGCAGAATGAGTGCAGCCCAGTAGATCAACACAGTCTTCTAATCATTTTCTATTCTTTTTAGTGCGATGTACTTAGCCTTTCTGGTGTGAAATTGTTACTTGTGACCATTGTTCATCCCCCAGAAACAAAGCACCCACATGTTATTTAAAACTGGAGGAACAGGAGTACTAAGGCATCTTCAACCTGCTGAAATCAATGCTAGTTCAGTTGCTGTACACTCTTATGAGTCTGACCTTCATCTCATTTCTCCTTTCATCCAAAGCTGACTACGAAATTTGGTTGAAAGGGATAAAGAAGTGAAAGACATTTCTGATCTGGATGACAGTGGAAAAACTTGATCTCTACAAAAAATCAGAAGTCTTGGGCATTCCAGGGGGGTTTGACAACCAGGGTAGACCTGGTAGGTACTAACACTTGTCACTTTGTCTGCCATAAAGAAGCATGCTTGGTATGGAAATTTTATGAAAAGTTGTGCCAGATGTGGATATGCTTATGCTAAGCAACCTACTCACTCTATTCCCTTCTTGGTGTCAGCTCCAGGGGAGCCACATCTTTATAAATGAGAACAAATTAATACAGAAAAAAGTTCTCTCGGCAAGAAGTATCAATTTTTCTGCATATTCTTCAAGAGGTAGACAAGAAATGGGAGTCACATTTTCAAGGCCACCTTGTAGGAATTATAATGCCAGACACTTGACTTCCTATCTTCAAGAATTATTAGGCTGGGATACTTCTTCTGTAATGCAGAAAAAGCCCTAAATAATTAGCACAATACACATCTGACTCTTGGGTATTCACTGGGTTGCATTACCTGTATTGAGGGCAGCAACAAGGTTCTATGAAGCAACAAGAAAATGCAATAACAGAGGTGAGTGCAGTAGCAGTGTCGGCATATACAATCAGGCTTCAGTGCTGATCCTTCATGCTGCAGGCAGAAAACTTAGACTAGTCTGAGACTTCTTCTTGATGTTCTTCACCTTCTCTATGTCACCGTGTGACACGCAGCCAGTGCATCTCAACACAGTCCTACTATCTCACAGAAATAACATGCAGAATAAGAAAAGCTGTGTGGCAAGAGAGAGAGCTGCTAAGAAAGGAAGAAAACAGACTTTGTGGAAGGCTTAACAGCAGAACTTGAGACAAGATGAGCTCACAAATAATCTGGAGCTTTAGAATATGTCAGGGTTAGTACCTGAGCTGCAGCAGTATGATACCTGCAGCATCAGTTCTACCAAGAATCTTGCTTGAGCCATGGAAAGGTACAGCTTGCCACCTCTTCTTTCCTTTGATAAATTATATGTTAAGAAAACAAGATCATTTATATATTGGAATGACCAAAGAACAGTAAGAACACAGGTAAAGAATAAAAGCACTCACAGATTTTCTACTGCCAAAATTTTGGTCATAAGTTAGCACAACTCGTCAAAAGTAATACCAATGCAGTGGGAAGGAAAGGTGATGGCAAGTCTACCACCTTCTTTGTACTTCCACAGGAAATTTAGTTTTACATTTATTGTTCTTGGCACAGTTCCAGGTAGAAGGAAAAGAAAAAAATGAACAGGTTTAGAATACCTAAGATGACAAAAGAGATCCTTGATTCACTAAAGTGAGAGTGGAAAATCTTTTATCTCTGTGGAAAAAGAGAGCCTGTTCAGGGGGGTTGTTTCTAAATTAGGCTCTGATATTTAATCAAATTATGAATCAATTTTCAGATTTAGTGAATCCTCTTACATGGGGTCATCCACAGTTTGATGAAGCCACCCAAGATCTAGGAAGGAGAACCAACCTGTCATGTCTCAGGCTTTGTAGTTTCCTGCTGTGGCTGTGGCTGGAAAGGTGATGCACTGCACTGCTAGTCAATTTCTCTTTTTTCTCTATGTCAGAAATTTAATGCTGTCAGGCTTTGTGGATTTTTTTGGTTTGTGTTTTTTGGGCTTTTTGGGAGGTTTGTGTGTGTGAGTGATGTGTTTTGTTCGTTGTTTGGGTTTGGGACTTGTTTGTCTGTTTGGTTTGGTTGTTTGTTGTTTAAATTTTTTTGGTTTTAAAGAAAACCTGAAAATGTTAGTGGAAACCAAAATTACTGAAATGTTATTTTCAATTGTTTTGCTCCTACATAAACATTCCCATTAGTATCTTATGCAGAAATATCCACTTCGGCTAATTTCCTATTTTTTTGGTCAGGAAAAATAAGTGAACAGGAAAGTTTTTGAAGAAGTTATAATGAATTGCTTAGGACTTCAAGGTGTTTCTTGTACAAGCTGAAACTTGTAAATGGCTGCCTAGTTCATATTTTCCTGATTTCACAGACAGTTCTCTTTGTGTGTCTCCAGTCATGATGGCAATTAGTGTTCTCCCTTCCAGACATTTTTACACAGAAGCTCTGTATTACTTCTAGATCCCTCCTGCGCAGCCAGGGTGTCTGGTAAAGTCATTTAACTCTTGTGATGCATTGATTAAAAATATACAGTATTTACCCAAAGAGAGCCTTTGATCTCCTGCTCTATCAACTGCCTACCAAAGAGCTTTACTTTGCCACTAGGTTGTCAACTGACTTACCAAGAACTATTTCAGTGTTGCATCAAAAACAAAGGAATGCCCAAAGTTAATCACTATTTCTATGAGAGATACTTTTACAGTAGGGTTCCTGTCCCTTAGGGTTGGAAAAATACTTAAAACACTTTCTAGCTAGGAAAAAATCACGTCCATAATACAATAAGGACTGGAAAAATAATTAAAATCTACTGTAAGAAGGGGGGTGGACAAGATTTAAAAAAAAAATTCTTCTAGATGTTCAACATTGAAATATCAACACAATGTAGATATTTTCAGTCAATCAAAACACAGAGATTTTGAAGGCTTTACAAAAGACATGTCTGGAAGTATAGACAGAGGTGTCAAATTGCTGGGCTATAGTGGAGGCTGAGAATAGGGAGATCAGAAAGCAAGGTGGCTGGAAAATACAGTGCTGAGCAGACATTGCATTTCCTGACCTCATGGTCTCACAACAGTTCTGCAGTGCCTGTCAGTACCTCAAAATGTAATTATTGCTGGGAAGACACTTTATTTTTTCCTGGAATCTGAATCACACATTATCCAGTCAGCAATATTTCAAAGACTAGCTTGAGAAAAATCACAGCTGAGATAATATCAGCAGAGAAGTAGTGATCCTCCTACAGCATTGATGAAGATAGTATGGCTTTTGGAAAAAGAGAGAAAATTGATGTTTTCTGCAAGCCATCTGAGCTTTTAGCATTATAATTACTTGGAAATATTTTCTGTAAACAGCAATGTATTCAGATTAATAAAGTTCTAATCAACAAAATGACTGTTTTGATTTTGGTGGAAAGAAGTAAATACTCTAAGGGATTAATCATTAACCCTCTCTCCAAAGCACTGCCCCAGTTTTATCCAGCCTGTAAAAACAAATGTTTTCTCTAGGCTCCTAAAATGTCTGTGTGACATGAATGACTTCACTGCAGCTTATTCCCTAAATATCAGGCAACTGTAGCACAAGGTGCCCTACAACAAATAGCACCATTTTTTTAATGGGACAAATGTCCGTTACATCCCAACAGTTTTTTCAGGCACACAAAATAGTGTCTCATCTTTTCTGCATACCTAACATCAGCTTTTTTTTTTTCCCCATGGGATTTATGCCTCAGAAAAATGGCAAAAGAAAGTACAGGTATAAAAAGCACCAAAATGCTGCATTTCTATCAGTTTCTTGGCACGATGTCTTCCTTCTACCTACCCACTTTTCCTCATTGTTTGTCATTCCTCAAGCTAAACACCTTGGTCTGTGGCCTTGGAAAGCATTTGCCTCTAACCAAAACATGTAACCAGAAACATGGAACAGTACTGTGGATAAGGAATGAGAGGTGGTCATGCCGTGATAGAAGGCCATCTTGAAATCTGTCATTAAATTACATTTATTAGGAGTCAGCAAATATATTAGCATCAAATACATTAGAATTGTTTCATCATTCAGAGACCTAGAACAGAAGAAATTCCTTCTTTGTGAAGAACAACACACTGTCTGACATAAAATTCTCTATCCAGGCCCTGACTGTTTCTATCTGTAAAGATCTCACAGGAAAAGAGTAACTGTTCAGTAAACATGGTGAATAAAAAACTGTTCAGTGATGCTTCTTGTGCTTTGCAAGTTCCTGCTTTAATACCGTCAAACTACACATCTCCCTAAAGTGTTATCTTTCTTTGTCTCTGTTAGTAAAGGTTGTGTGTCGATTTCACTTTCTAGTTTCTTACTGGTATTTTTATACTTCCATGGAACAAGGCTGCTAGGAGGCAATGGAATGTCCCTTTTATTCTGTAAAACATGACACATATTATGACTATACCAGGAGAAGGATACAAGATCAAAATGTCACAGGCCAGGTTTTTTTCTTTCACTCACTACATTCTCAAATTTGTGACCCTAAAGAAAATACTCTAGGTTCAGAGTTAAACAGGATTTCAATAACTAATGGTACCCTGTGTTCAGTGGTTCCTACTGATTTGGCTGTCTCTCTTTGATATCGATCATGTCTGGATTTTCAGATGGACCTGTAGCTATAGTCCTTAGAGTTTCCAGTTCTCAGTTTTTGAAAGGTGACATCCTAAATATTGAGTGAGAAACCTGAAAAGGCTAAGTAAACATACAGTCTGTCTGAGAAGTGCTGAGGACTACCAGCCCAGGTATCTCAGAGACCTGCCACCCCTCTTTCCTTACCTCCCTTCTCTCGATCAGAGTGGGGAACCCTCCCTGCCTACACTTTAGTTTCTTGGAAAAAAACCACCACAAAACAGCAACAACAACAACAACATCCAAGCAATTGCATATAGGCTGAGAAAATTTGGTGAAGAAATGTCAGGTTTACTTTATTGTTCGCTTTAAATCAAATATTTAAAGAAAAATCGGTTCTGGAGTACACTCTAATCACAAAGGTCTCCACAGAAGGAATTTATCTTAATCCCAGAACTAAAGCCCAGCAAGACAACCGTCCCAGTGGCTCCATAATAAACCTTCTGCCACTAGAAGGCAGCAAAGCTCCAATATTAACACACATTTTATTTCCGTGACACAAAACAGGCAGAAAATTCTGTCAGAAAAATGAAATATTCTTTTCCCTGTGTGCATACTCAGTGGTTGCTGATTTCTCTCATATTCTTGCTCTCAGCTGAGATGCATGACGGAAGAGTATTCATTTGTAGTGATTTATTTAAACTTCTGTAACAGTGCCTGTCAGTGGCAGAGACACGGGAAGCTGAAAGAAACCAAAACTAGTAATTTCACAGACTAGCTGATGCAAGTAAAAATGTGAATCAGAAAGAAGGTGGTCACTGAGTTCCCCTCAGGTAACACCTATGTCTACACACATAAATACCCGAAGTTTATCTCACACTTTGTGTGCATCTTCTTACTCTAGTCTCCAAAATGAATCCTGTCTTATGGTGCAAGTAGTATACTACTAACATTTCCAAATGGAGAATCCACTTTTCACAGAGTGCATCTAGTATCTCTAAGTTCTTTGTTTGTCAGAAAACCCTATTGCCTTTGGATACTAATAAAAGCCACTTTTATTATGATATTCCCAGCTCAGACTTCCTCAGCTCTTTCCAAGCTCCTGCACAGGATAGAAAAGCTTTCAGCAAAACCTAAAGCAGGCCACCTTCTTATACTGTATATTGCAATAAACAAACCTAGGAACACAGTGAAAGAGTGATTATAAAAGCCATGGAGCACTGTCCTGCGTAAGTAAATCCTGGAAAGTCTTCTCCCTCGGCTATTGGTAAGTGATAAGGAGTAAGTGATGGAGGAATGGGGCGTTCACAAGTCAGCAATCCTAGGGTGCCTAAAACCAAAAGGTTGCTGCCACAGAGGCCTCCAAGAAACATTGTTTTTATTTTGTGAAATATTTCTAACAGAAATGTCTAAACATGAACAGGTGTTCATTTTAGGAGATACAGCACTCCTTACCTGTGGCTGGCAGTGCAGCTTATGTGTCCTTTCATTGAATATAAAGTTTTACAGAGCTTGGCACTCCTAGGAGTTTGTGGGGCTCTTCATGAGGGCATGCAGAAAGTGAGGTCCCTTACTTACCCCCATGCCCAGGATCCCCCCACCACTGCCCTCAGTCTCAGCTCCAGCCTGAGGACCAGGGTCGTTCTGGGTTGTCCCGCTGCCCAATAGGGGAAATACAGGAAGGAATGCAGGGCTTTGGCCAGGCAAAGCACTGTGCTTCAGACTGGGGTGAGAAATAAGGGAGCAACTTAAAATCGAGAAAATATAGTTGATCAGCAATCACTAAAGAATAGAACTGAGAAAATTATTTAGAATGCTCAGTTTGTTTTAAATTTTTTACCATCTCTCTGTGAAAAAGTTCAGAACATCATTTGCAGTCATACTTTTCATGACTAAATCATTATGAAGTTCAATTTTGCACAACTATTTAACATACACACTTCAAATGAATCTAGAGATGAGCAAACATAGATGAAAAAGATCCTGTCTCATGTCTTTTCCTTTCACCCTGAACATAAAGTATGCCTGAATCACCAGTCAGTAATGTGGACATATCTGTACCCATTAATCCTAAAGGGAAATGTTAAAAAGCAGTACAAAACTCCCCTTCTCTGAAGATTTTGAACAGGATTTGGATAAACTATTTCTTCTGTAACAACAGATTTTATTTCTACCAGATTATTATTCCTCTCAATTTGGCTTGCAAATTATGGTCTGCACTAATACAAATACAATGCAGAAGTAGTGGGGATCTCAAGGTGGTATGAGAGGAGTGCTAGTGAGGGACACTACTGCCATAGGCTGACAACATCCAGTAGCTGGAAAGAGAAATGGGAAGCAGGCAAACACACCAAAGTACTAAAACCCTTTACTGCAGCTGTGTTAGCCAGGCAGGGCTGCCAGAAGGGATGCAGAGGTAAAAACACAGACAGGCCAGTGCACCCACACTACATCCCCCAGCACGGAGCTCAGCTGCAGTGTCACCCTGCACGAGCTGGAAAGCAGCTGCTAAAGCTTAATGGCATAAGGAACAGGCCATACCTTTTGCTGCTGCATGCACATTAAACATTGATCCTGGCTTTCACAGCCAGCAGATTGCCTTCAGGCATTTCCATCACCAGTTTTTGCTCTCTGCTCTGTAAACAGCTTAGAGGAGGTTTTGAAAAGGAAACTGGAGTCCTGTATTATACTCCGTCTATCTCTGCTAAAAAGGCCCAATTGCCCACACTATCTAAAAATTATTTCCTAAATCACTCTACTCAGTAAGCAGAGTAACAAATCTCAAAAGACTCTACTTGCTAGTATGTGTGGAGAGGAGGAGGAAATTGATTTTAAAATATTATTTTTAGTGATAGCTGCCCTTAAATGTGTAGATCTACATAATCTGTCAAGCTGTCAGCAACGTGCAATACATATCAGTACACTGAACACTGTCCTTGGAAATATTTTCTTCTGAACTTCCATGTACCTTTGTTTATCTTCCTCTAATGTGGTATTCTTTCTCAGTTACATATTGTTGCTGGATGACATGAGACAAAAGAAGGTGCAGGAGAAGATGGCATCTCAGATGGAAGAGCCAAGCCAACTGAAAGCATTTTTCTGAGATATCAGCATGATGCTGATCAATGTGGGTTTAGCTGGAAAGAACATGTACTTCTCCTGAAGGAATTTCGATTCTCACTTAAAAATACCTGAGCGATGAGAAGTGTTTAACAAGTGGATAATAATTGGAACAAATAGAAAATTATGTTACCAAAATTTGCAGTTCATTGAAAGAAATATGTGCATGAGTCAAATGCTCACAGCTCCTTATCAAAAAAATTGACATAATTTGTTTGCCAAATGATAAAACTATGCAGAAGACAAAAGGTTAACTTTCTTTTAACATTAGAAAAACTTTTGCTGCATATTATAGTAGTAAGAATCAAGGTAAAATCACTTTCCATTTGGAAGTTATGTCATGTTTGTCATGGTGAAGCTCCTATGATGGCTCATTTTTACTGATACTTTAGCACAGTTGATTTCGTCATGAACCAAATTTCTGCAAATTCAGTCAATTCAGTTAAGTCTGTAACTGAGGCATATTCAAAGCCTGGGTGTTTTGCAAAATAAAAGTCCAAAACAGAGGAAATAGGGAAGATTTTTCTGTAGGCAAGGAAAGTGCAGCTGGCAGACATGGGGGAGGAGGCCTGAATTATTCCTGTTTGTTTTGAGGATGGTTTCCTTGGCTACTTAAAACAATGCAACAACTTTTCTGGGCATATGCAAGCAGCAAAGTGCCTCTCCTGTTAAGAATCAATGTCTCCCACCAGCTGAAAAAGACCCGCAATGTTCTTTTGACACTGAACAGTGGAAACTCTGCTGCTTTTTAGGAAGACCAAACTTTTCTTAAAATTAAACCAGAACATACAGTGAGGTAACTCGCAGTAGCCCCCAAGGCATCTAAGGTGGCTGGTGTTCACATGAGTTCCTCAAAAACATCTAACATTATTTGTGAATAGGTACTTCTACCAAATAGGTGATGCACTTCCTTTAAGTGGTCTGTATTCCCTTTTCCCCCAGTACAGTTCCCAGTAGTAGCTCGGTGACCAAAATGAAGCTTGCAAAGGTTCACTGTTCAACTCCCTGGCTGCTGCCTTTTCCAGACCATTCTGCACCTTATTTTTATTCAACACAGGAGGTAAAAAGGCACACCTATTCCACAGACGTGGGAGAGAGAGGACTGGAGTGCAGGGCTGCATCCACACTCATGTACCTTCCATGCTCGGACTGGAAAGCTGGCTGCAGCACAACAGCTCCAGCTTTTGTCTTTCTGCAAGAATTTCATCACAGCTCAGAACAAATAAACTTCTTTTGCCCCACATGGCAGGAAGGTGGGAATGGTGTTGCCACCCATTCCGGTGGTGCAGCCATAAGTCCTGACTCCCCTCACCTACCACATGGACTTTTATGGCCCCAGTTATTTGGCAACTTCTGAGCAATATTATCAAGTTCATTATCCCAGCACTCTGCATCACCTCTAAATCAGACATATACCTGTTTACCTGCCCAGAAGTAAAGTCTATTTATGCAAAATGAGGGCATGGGGATTGTTTTATCAATTTTGCTTTGAAACATACTTTATGTATTCTATCTATGTCCACACAGAAGAAAAGGAGTGCAACTTGCAGCCCAGACTTGGGATTTTCAACTTGCTTAGCTATCACCATTGAGAAGTAAACTTATCTGAGTCTATGCAGATGTCGGGTTTATCTCACCATGCATGAAAAACAGTTATGTATAATGATTAAGCCTTTTACAAACTGTGTAAAGAACAATGGTATCTTTCTGACATAAAAAGATGCCTAAATATTCCAGATACATGCACTTAGGTAGCAAAAATATCTCTGTGGAAAGGAATTTCAAGCATAAACTTGACAACCATCTTGCAGCCTGAAGCATGCACTCATTTTGCCTATTCATATTCACTGATTCTGTAGTTTGATGAATGAGAGGAGATAGAGAAACACCTACTGGAAAAAAACAGAAATAAAGCTAAAGAGAAAGTCTGCTCCACTCAAGCACATGCATATTTCACTTTTTCACAATATACCTGGTGTTTTAGCATTGGAACAAGTAGTTCATAAGCCAGACCTGAACTAGCAAAGATAGTGGAGCCTGCTTTTCTCAGACGCCTCCTCTCTGCATTCCCTCTAAGACAGCCTGATGTGCAAGCCTCTCTGGGTATTATTGTTGCGAGTCAGTCAGGCAGTCACTGCGTGTCATTCAGTGCACCAGCTGTCGCTGCACAATAGCATTCGTTCCACTGAACAATAAATTAAATCTCCCCCGAGTGCTAGCCATACCCTGCTCTGAGCCTTGCTATCACTTAACACGTGTTACTCCACACAATGCATGCAGGAATCCAGGGCTGGTGATGCAGACATGGGGATTCTCACTCAAAATTCCTCATGAAATGAAAATTTCAAATTTTTTCCCCTTTTCAGTAACAAATCTGTAAGAGTTCTTAGGAAAGAATGAGTTTGCAGTCAGGTGGTGGACAGAAAGATGCAGAGTAAAGGCAGTTCTGTTGATAGTTCTTGCTGAAACTGCTCTGCAGATGGTAGTGACTGGCAGCTCCGCACTCTTTGTGCTTCCTGGGGCCCATTAAGAAAACAGACATATTTTGTGAGATAGGAAATAGAGGCATATATTTGCCTTGTCCATTTTTTTTACAAGGAAAACTACTTTTTAACATCATGGGCCATGACATTTCTCACATAACCCTGCTGCATTTCAGAATCTTAAATGTTTGAGATTAAGTATGAAAGCAGACCCTTGGAATGGCCGAACACCACTTCTAGTTTATTCTAGATGCTCACTGTCCTCATCGCCAACTCCTTCCTTCATGCCAGACTGTTCCC
Organism: Myiagra hebetior; assembly: GCA_013397015.1. Lineage (NCBI taxonomy): Eukaryota > Metazoa > Chordata > Aves > Passeriformes > Monarchidae > Myiagra > Myiagra hebetior. The sequence continues at coordinate 72,253 of VWZQ01010433.1, read as the reverse complement.
AGTTGCTTCTCCATGGCTTGTATGGGGCACTCACAGCTCCACTCCATTTTCTTAAATGCAGGTGCTCCAAAAGCAGGCGCTCAGTTCTTCAGCCTTAAGCACTATGGCCTCTTGAACTATGACCAGCTGGGCCAGGATTAGTATCTTCATGCCTAGCTACATCACAGTCTCTTTTCTTCTTATTAGGGTGGCATGAAAGTCCTCACGACTAGAAATTTGTTATGATCTGTATAATCCAAAATTAGGAAACAGAAA
>VWZQ01010433.1:24810-71934 GCA_013397015.1 Myiagra hebetior | reverse complement strand
GGTATTAATGGTCATTTAAAGAGAAAAAAAAAAAAAAAAAAAAAGGTTGGGAACTTTAAATACGAAAAAACTAAAAGAGCTACTATTTCCAACCTTTTGGGGTTTTGGTTTGGTTTGGTTTGGTTTTGTTGTTGTTTTTTTATCTCAAAACAATTGGGTTTGAAACAACTGAGTTTGAAGCTGCCAGCATTCCTGTGGGATAGAAGTACTATTTCTGATCAGTTCTGCAAGCCAGCAACCTGCAGGAACAACTGCACAGCTGTAACTAGCTTTGGAAGAACTGTACTGTGTTCAGTGTCCTGCAAACTGTTTTGCTTTTGGAGGCATCGCTCTATTATCTGTGTCTATTAGCCTTGAATTCATGCTCCCCAAGAGCAACAAAACTGTTCTTTGTTCAGCACCTTATGCTGCTTAGTGGCTACTGTCCCAAAGAATAACCAGAATGCTGAAATAATTAAGGTCTTTGCTAAGCACTTGCTAAATTACCACAGATCACTGTGCAAGTGATCACCAGGTGAAATACGAGCCTTCCATGCACGCTTGAGCATCTGATTCAAGACAAAACATGTTCAGTTGGGGCATGATGTGGCCTTGCCAAAGCCCAGCTCCATGAGTCTGTGAAAAACAAAAACAAAATGAAAAATAAACTAATCTGGTAACATTCATCTCTCCATTTCCTTTAATCCAAAATAAATAATAACCTCAGTTTAAGTTTTGGAGTTTGGTTATTACAAGTTGTAAAAAGCATTTAGAAGATAAAGGATGATAAACAATTAATGCTATTTGACAGATCTATTATCTAAGCAGTTTTTAGCTCTGTTGGTTATTTAATAAAATATTTAACAAGAAGTAATCAGTAATGAGATAAAAACATACAATAAATAAAACTGTTATTTTGAGCTGGATTGAATTGTAAGAGGGGGAAAGTGAACAGTTTTTCAAAGACCCCATATTCTTTATTTAAATTAGCTTGTTACATGTAGATCAGATCAATTTATTTTGCTGCAATGAAGCGCTGTCTTCTAGGTGGAACTGCTTCTAGGCTTTGGATTTGTAAATCAGTTAAATATTTTCAATTTATATTATCCAATCCTTTTGAATAATTTCATTCCAACCTCCTGCACATCCTGTTCAATTGATTATCACAGAATAAACCACTATGTCCTGGTGAGTTCAGGGGGGTAGATTTTAGGCTTTTTTCCCCCTTCCTTTCGAAAATACGCCCTATCAACAGATTACTAGACATACTGGTATATTTTATATGCACTCGTGCAGGTAAATCTGGAGGCTGGTTTGAAATTTTTATTACTACTCTTCTATACACCTAAGTTAACTTCTATGATTGCTTTTCATGAGTTCTTTAATGGGTACAGCAACATTGCCAGCCCACAGCTATGGAGATTACTGGAGAAGGAGCACTTTGCCCCAGGGAAAAACAACCATTCTGGTGGTGCAATGACACCCAGGCAAAAGTCCTGGGGCTTGTGACACAACACAGGCAGAGATGCTGGAGCTGGAGAAGGCAACTGCTGCTGGTGGAGAGAAGAAAGGTGGTGCTACCAACGCCATTGAAGACATCATGGGCCAAAGGCAATTCCAACAGCCAGGGTGACCCAACTCCAGACAGCCATTTCATTCCCCACAGCCGTGTGTTCTGTGTCAGCCTGGCTTGCATGCTGCTTGCTTACACTCTTGGTTAGCACCAAACGCTTGGATGAATTTTTGCAGGAGAGTAAGGACAATAAATAGGTTGAAATACAGGATGTTGGAAACCCAGCTTGACCTGTGCCTGTGACACCATCAGCTGCCACACCAGATTGACCAGCTGGCCCAAACCCTCCCAGTGTGCTGCTACTGCACACACAGACTCTCCTCTGTCCTGGAAAGACAAATCCTGTTGCAGCAGCAGTGGAGGCTTCTGGGGCACAGAGATGTAAAGGCAGAGAGAAGCCAACCTGGGAACCTACCATCCTTCCAGGTCTCATTTTCTATTCCTGTCATCTGGAAGGCCCCTCTTTGCAGCTCCAAGCTCAGCCCTGTTCCCAAGGCTCAGGGCCTCTTTGCACCTATGGGACGCATGAGAATCCCATGCCATGCACAGGTGTAACTGGACAGGCTGGTAATCCTTCCAGTTTGTCACTGAGACTGTGAACAGGGCCGCACACATGGCAACTTCCCTGATGAGCAATCTCTGCTTCTTGAGACAGGTTTGTAAATGGCCTTAGAAGGACTTAAAAATACTGTTCAAAAGAATTTATGAAACCAGCATGAACATCCACAGTTTAATTTGTGTATGACAATGATCAAAGTGATTTTTTTTGTTACCCAGATTAGGACAGTAGATTGTCCAAAAGTCTCTTTTCAGAATACCCCTTAGAAGAGATAGTGAGAGGAACATACCAGAGGCAGGGTGGTAAAACTGCATCAGACTAGTGCTAAGATTGTCATATTGGGGGATCCAACAATGTGTCAGAACTTACAGATATAGAAGTTATTTTGTGTAAACAGAACCACAGATAATTAGCCAGAACTTCAGAAGGTTGCATCAAATCTAAATATAAAGACAGCATAATGGCAGATGACATTTAGCACTGATGAATGGTGTGCATTGGAGGAAATGTTTTGCTCAGGGTATTGAGCCCTAAGCTAACAGTAATGATTCAGGAAAAAAATATCTTCCCTTTGTGTGGACAGACCAACATAGAAATTGTTACATAGATGTAAGAATTTTTTTTTAAGTGGATTACAGATTCTTTATATTTATTTAGTGCACCCAAAGTTTGCCTGAACTAATTTTGTTCAGTCTACTCAATATGCAAAAAGAACAAAAGTGTCAAAGTTACAAAAAAAAGGCTGAAGTGTTCAGAATGATTCAGCTGGGAAAGAGAATAACTGGAGGTGATATCAAGGGCATATAGTTGATAAGTGTTCACATATCTTTTTAATTTCTGCATTCCTAGGTAGATGTGGAACTTAAGTTGTTTACTTGTTTTGGAAAAAAAAAAAAAAAGAAAGGGGGTTGGGTTTGGGGTTTTTTTTCCTCTTTTTTTTCCTGATGTTGTTGTCCTTCACTAGGATGGAGCTAAAACCTTCTGGAAAGCAAAATTAACCAAGCTGGAAACATCCAATCCTTTCAAGGGTAGGTGTGGGGATGGAGAAGACCAATGTACAGAGGGCCACGATGTCTATCTGAAACCACAGGCTCTGGGCAAGTACTTCTTTCCTGCATTCCAACAACACTAAGGAATGGAGAACTTGCACTGTACTTGGATTTGGCTGATAGACTTGTTTTGCTAAAATTTCTCTGTCCCTTTCCAAAAGTTGTAAAGGGTTTTGACAGAGTGATGTTGAGCATCATGATTTTTGCTTCAAAGATATCCTGACCATATCTAATGAAAAGAGAAAAAACCATCTCATGGAACCTCGGTAGGAATATGTTTAGAGAAATATACTTCATTTGCATAGTAAATTATTAGCAAAGGGAATTCTATTAATACTTTCAAGACCAAGAGGTGAGTGGAAAGATGGTGGCCCTACTGACATAACTCTTACAGGTTCCAGGAAATCAGAAATTAATATAAAATCTCTGCTTTCATGTAGTCAGGAGTGCAGTGCTAACACAGCTTTACTCAGCAGTTTGGCATCAGAAGTTTGTAGCATCTGCCCATGTCAACAAGCAGATCTTACACTTATTTAGAATTAGCTTTTCCCCCTGCTCAGCTCTTCTTGCCTACTACTTCAGTGAGACAGGTTGCACTGAGTTGCAGCAGAGCACCACAGGCAAAGCTACATAATTAATACACTAGAAAATTAATTAACCTGGTGCTCAGTGAGGAGATTTGTTCTTGGTAACATGATTCTGAATAACTATTTATCTCTTGCTTTCACTGAGTGAACAATTTGTAAGCATCAGCAGCTATTGCAGGCAGTTACATCACTGATCTGTCATTCTTTCACGGCTGTACCATATGGACAATAATAACTTAAATGGAGCCTAGCAGATGTTAAGGACATAGTGCATGGCTGGGAATGCACAGATAGGACCAGTGTGTTTGCATTGAGATGTTTAATGTTAAAAATTTTACTTAACAATTAAAAATATTTGTATTTTTCAACATATATATAGTGAAAATCTGCATTTATGTTTAGTTAGAGTGATGAAGAAATTAAGAAAGGAGATGGCACTACAGAGCAATATTTCTATAAAGTTAATTGATTTTCTGAGCCTGCATGCCTTTCTACAAAGCAGGGAGAAAAACAATGAAAGATATATTTTTTTAATCAGATTGGCAAGAGGTTTTTTGTGTAGTTACTCAAATAAGGGCAGGAGATCCTGTTTAAGCTCAAGATACACAAAAGGTAACATCTTTGTTTCCCTGATGTTTGCAGAATGCATTCCATCATTGTTTTTTATGGTACAGAAGAGACACTGCTACACTGCTCAATGCATATACACTGAGAAAAACAAGAACTTAAGAACGTTTTTTAATCACTTTGTTTTTTTCAGTACTAGCACCCATGAGGAGGGATGTCTGAGCCCCTCTTTCACTCAGGAGCAGTATCTCCAAATAGCATTCTCTTCTCCTCCTCCCAAGGTCCTAGGAACAAGAGGAGTGCCGCGAGAAAGGCTGGGTCCACACCTCACCTCTTCCACAGCATTAACACCCCTGCCCTTCCCTTTTCCCCTTGCTTACTCTGTGAATTAGGAAAAAAAAGTGATGGTGGCTGGGTGCTTCACAAAAGGAAGTGAAAAATGTCCAAGCAGACAGGAAACACCATGCTGCAATGAAGCCAGCCTTGAGAGAAGGAAACATGCTCCCATGGACAGACCTTGAGAACACGAACAATGTTACATGTAAGCACTTACACACACCTACACATGTGTGCATAAGCACACACACAAAAGCACCTTTCACAGCTCTCAGAGATTAGAGTTTGACCAGCTTGAACTTTGGGCTGGACTAGTGCCTCTGGTTTTGTGACTAAGGCAAATTTAAGAGCATTCTCAGAATTTTGAGAATAATCCTGCCCCTGTGAACTTCTCCTTCTGGGCTGAAGTACTTTGTCTGCACAATTACTTCACAGTGTCAGGGTTATGAGGGTTATTTCACAAAGTAAAAAAGGAGTTAGGGTAATTGTCTTATTTTCCACCTGCAAGCTCATTTTTACAATAGTTTCTCTTCATATGAGAGCAATGAAAAAACATCTTTTTTCTACTAAAGTTGAGCTTGATAATACTGTATCTATAATATGGTCATCATATCAATATATTAATATTACTCTACAAATATGAATTAAATATAAGCATAATAAATTTACAACACAGAATTAGAAAATGCATATGGTAGTCAAAATGGAAAAAATGCTATCTTGAACCACAGAAAATTTCACAATAAAATAAAATGCTGTTCATCTTGTAAGCCATCAGGTTGAATTATGTGAAGCAACTCAGAAGAACTGAAGAACTCAAGGAAGGAAGGAAGGGAAGAAGGAAGGAGGAAGGTTCATTAATGGACTGTACACAATAAAAACAAGGAAGTGGATCATTTCAGAAAGCACAGTAGAGATGGACTGGGTGGAAAGTGATGGCTTCCTGTATTTTAAGTGAAGGAAATACTGAAACATGTTACATGTGTATACTTTCTGAATTTTTGTATTGATTCCAAAACCCTAAAACTAAAAAATACATTGCTCCTCTACTGCATAAAGAAAATTCAGTACTTTTAGGAAGAATGTCTTGCATTTGTGGACAGAACTTGAGTACACAAACAATTGACTTCCCAGACAAAATGCAAGTCAAACAGGACTCATGGCATTGGTCTTTTGTAGCACCTCTGTGTACTAAAGGTTGGTCATTTCCCTCCCCTCAAATATAGTCAAAATATCAATTCTCCCCAGTAAACCTATCCCTCCTTGGAAAGAAATGTGACCCTTCTAGGGCCCTGAAGTCATGTTGTGCTCATGAGGTTACACACATTATAATAATGTGTGCTTCCCATCATAGGTTCAGCTTGGAGCTAAAATCAACAAAAGCATATATACCAAAACATAGCTTTATCACTCCGTTTCCACGGAGGCCAAAATAAACAGAAGGATATACTGCTGAAATCCCCAAGCACTGTTGATACACAAATACACTGCAGTTACACACGAATATACAAATACAAGTATCCAATGTGTTGTCTAAACATAGCAGAAATTGTGCCCAGAAGCTTTCCACAATTAAGCCAGCCAATATGTCTCATAGCTAATTTGTTACCCCCACCCCACCATGTGAAAACAGATGTAACTGAGCAAAACTGAAGAGACTTTTCTCCCTGTTTTATTAATTCCTCCACAGATTACAGTAGATACATTTATACCAAATCTACCCATTCTCATTCTATCTTTGCCCTTTTCCACTGATTAAAAAGGCAGGGATGCACAGGCCTACAGCTGAAGTCAGTAAGAGCACAGTGTGGTTATTTTTTTTCCCAGGGGAGGACAGGAAGAGGAGTGGAATGAGGGATGCCTCCTTACATCTGTCTCAGCATTGCCCCAGTGCAGCATGCCTACAGGCCTCAGGGGCAGAACATCAAAGTGATGCTGCTTGTTCTTGTTCTCTTCTTCCTTTTCCACCTTGGACTCACAACCTGTAATTTTGTGAGCAACTAGGTGTTCCCAGATCTCCCCTTCATGTACTTTCAAGATAATTATCTGTTCCAGTCTTTCTTCTTCCCAGAGGACTCACACTACCTAATGAGCTAAGAAGGAGGCAGAATAATGCACTAATGACATTTGCTGAGAACTTTAAGCAAAGAAGAGTTAAGGAACAGAAATGAGAGTGAGAAAGCACTTACAGTGGCCCAGTGTAAGTCATCATGACTCATCAAAACATAACTAAAAGAGCAGTGGCAAATCGAAAGGAGTATTTTCAGGACGGAAACTGCTTCTCATTTGCAGCAAGCAAACAGACAAAAAGGCAGGAGGCTATAATTGATTTTAATTAGTGGTTCAATTATGACCAGCACATCAGGACTATATTAATTGAAACATAAAGGCTGTTATCTGCTTAATCAGATCTGTATTTCTCTATGCATCAGTGTTTATTTCATCAGAAGAAGCTTAGCTTGCTGGAGACTGACCTATTTGCAAAGAGAAAACCCCAGAACACAAAAAATCGCACAAAATCCAGCTACAATTAATGCTGCTGACGTTGTTGCATACTTTAGAGAATGTCCTACAACTCATCAGAACTATGGAATGGTTAAGTGAGAGCAGGGGAGGAGCCACTGCTCTATGTTATTTCAAAGGAAGCTGCTGCCTGTCCACGAGAGTCCACCTGCACAGAAACAGGTCATAGACCTACCCACTCAGTTTCAGGAAAGCTGCTTTATTTCACGGAATCACAGAATTATTTGGGTCAGAAGAGACCTTAAAGATTATGTAGTTCCAACCCCCCCTTACATGGACTGATTAAAAAGGCAGGGATGCTCAGGCCTATAGCTGAAGGGACATCTACTAGATCAGGTTGCTTAAAACTCCATGCAACCTGGGCCTGAAAACTTCTAGTGATGGGAAGTTCGGTTCCTCATCATCCTCACAGTGAAGAATTTATTCCTAATTTCTAATCTATATCTACTCACACTTTAAAGCCCTTCTTTCTTGTCCTATCACTACATGCCNAGCACTTTGCACTGGGTCTTGTTAAACCTCATGAGATCCCCATGGCCCAATTTCTCAAGCTTGTCCAGGTCCCTCTGGATGGCATCCCATCATTCAGGTGTGTCACTGATGTCATCTGCATCTTTATGAGTATGCACTCCATTCTTTTTTTTTATGTCTATGTCAATGACACCTTCCTTCTCTCCTTTCTCCTTCCCTTCTCCACTGATGGAGTAATTCCATCATAGAAGGCCACTGGGCTGGTCAGGCAGGACTTGTCCTCAGTGAAGCCATGCTGGGTGTCTTGGATCTCCTCCCTCTCCTCTGTGTGCCTTAGCACAGCCTCCAAAAGACTCTGTCCCATGACCTCCCTGGGCACACAGGTCAGGCTGATGGGTGGGTAGCTCCCAGGGTCCTCCTTCCTACCCTTTGTAGGACGGATACAAAATTTCCCTTTTTCCAGTCACCTGGGACTTCCCCTCACTGTTGTGGCTTTTTGAGTATTGCGTAGAATGGCTTGGCAACTACATTAGACAATTCCCTCAGAACTCTGGGATGCATCTCATTATCATGGCTGTTAAAGTCTGAAAGCTGAACTGTGCTAAAAGACTGAGTCCAATACCACAAAAAAAAGCATGATCTGCTACAAATATTTTCCCTTTTCCAGTACGCATAAAGTTATAACGAGGCTCATAGAGAAACTTAATTCCACTGTGTAGCACTGTCTCTTTTTAAATGTCCTTATAATTTAAAGCATATGTGAAGGAAAGGGAAACATGGGTTTAAAAATTACTGGCTTGGGAGTGAAGCAGGGGTAGTGTATGAATAGTGCAGTGAAGTGATGTGGTAACAACATGCAGATTTCACACATATCTCTAGAAGTGGGATGAAATCATTCTACTTCATTTGGGTACTGGGAACCTCACAGACTCATTAGAAGAGTTCAAAACTCACTGTGAACTACATTTTTTGCACAACTAGCTCAAATATTTGCAGTGATGTTAAAAAAACAAAGCAAGAAAAAAAATTGTTCACGCAACCCATGGCAAAAAGCTATATTAATTTTATCAGTTTCAGGCCCTTCATTCAAGTGTGTACCTGAAGACCCATGAGTTGTCCATTGGTTTTTGTTATTTTACTTTCTACTCTCTCTGAGTCACATGAGTAACTAGTTATTAAGTTGTCAAAAGCCCTTTTTTAAATTTGAGACTATATTTAGAAATAATTGTGATTTTTCAAGTAGCATGATAGGTACTTTCAGCACAGATCACATTAGGAGACTCTTAACTCTCTATAGGCATTTGGAAAGTGTTTAAGCCAACAAAAAGATAGGAGTAGGCTGAAACATCCCAGGAAGCTTCAGAAGGTTCAAGAAAGCTTTTGGGAATAGGAAATGGGTTTTTAAGTCAGGTCTTACTTCCCCCACTGCATAGACCAGGGAGATCAAAGCAACTAAACAAAGACCCCACATTCTTACTCAGCAGGTTTTTTATTAACCTACCTTTTCCTGCATGTTTGAAGATGTGATCTTACATCTCCAAATCCCTCACAAAACTAGCATTCAAAGCTAAGTATAGGGAATATATCATTATTTTTAAGCTGTAACACCATAGGAAAATGTGGATCTCTTGATTCATGATGCCAGCATGTTAAAACTTAGGCCTAGCCAGAAGACATACTTTTTTCAATATTAATTCAATCCAAGAATTTTGTGACTGATTCAAGAAAGTCTGTGAGACCAGAGCCATGGGAAGTATGAGCATGTGATAGCATGGGCATGGGAAGTATGAGCATATGTCCAAGTGATGCAGAGTATGAGAAAAGCCATAATATATAGCGATGTAGCAATGGACAAAGGTTAAATAAATCACTTCCATCAGGACTTGCAAAATCTGGAAGACAACTTCAAAGCAAACGCAAAAATCAGAAAACTGCAATTTATTGGACAGAATATTAATAAATTCACTTCTAAGGAGTAAAGTTTAACCACAGCTGGGGAGTTCTCAGTCAAAATTGAAAAAACAAACCATAAAGAGTCTGTTTTACAATATTTTTCCTTAAAGTGGAAATCCTTCACAGTGATCCATAGAAAAATGGTAGGTATTAGAAGGAAGTCTCTCTGTTTTCTATTGATCTCTTAATTTTCCTGGAAAGTTTAAGTCAGCAGTATTGCAGAGCATATCCCTCTGATTTCCCATAGAAAGCCAAATTCTGCTGATATGGAAAAACTGTTGCCCAGGGCATTTTCCCTGTGGTCTTTCTTCATAGCTAGGGGAGAGAATTCCTTGCTATGAACTGGGCCATTCTGCTCCATAGAGATACAAGCTGAGCTGGCAGCTTAATGTTTCTACCATTCGAGCTCTACAGCTCAAGTCCCAGGGCTGTGAACTCATGGAGTAGAATTCTGGCCAGTGGGTCTTGCTGTTGTTTGACACCAAATCACTTTGCCTTCCTCTCTAGTTATTTCCCGTAAGTGTTTTGTGGGGTTTTTTTCATTCAGGACAGAAAAATGAGATTTTTATAGCTAGTGAAGATAATTGTTTTCCATTCCAATATTCTGCACCATACATTTTCATTGGCAGGAAAGTTAAGAGCACTGGGTTAGCTGCCTGACAGAGGCAAGAAGCCCATGCTAACTTGAAATACTGGATGCCCAGTTCCCACACATCTAAAAAGGAAACATCTAATCCTAGATGACAGCTGTGAAGGCAATGTCACAGGGAAGACCTACAAACTTACACAGTAGTGCAGGAAACCTCAGACATAGATTGAGTATCTTTGCAGTTAAAACCATGTGAATTTGTAGCAAGCCTTATTTTCTGCAGTGAGAGAGGAAGAGACAGGGAGCTGTCCTTTGGCAGGGCTCCTTCCTAAGGTACTTGCCGCTCTTGCAAGATGCCAAACCCAAGTTACACATTTCCTGAATGGCTGAACTTGGACACTGAGCAAGTGTATCCCTTGCAGGAGCTCCTGACCCTCTGACTATTGAGAAAACTGCCCAGAGTAATGGCCTTCCAGCTCCTCTCTGATGCAGGACCCCTGTGTCAGCATTCCATTCCCTTTCACAGCTGGATAGATAGCATGTTCTCCAGCAATCACACAGGAGTGTCCCTGCTGCAGTCACAACTTTGCTCTGCACAATGGGAGTGGGCAATGCCACTTCCCAGTGACATTGGCAGAAGAGAGCTTTTAAGAACTTAGAGTTTTCTTAAAAGTCTTAGGGATTTTTAAGTACAATATACTTTCCCCTCACAGTGTTTATGGGGCTTGACTACTTGCCCTAATTTCTAAAACTCTGGATTTTTTATTTTTAGTACTGTGAATGGCAGAATTGTCATCCAATTTCACTTCTGTCAGAAAAGCCCAAGCGAGAGAGCCAAAGTCCTCACCTGCTTCCCTTATCTCTGTGAATATTATGACATAATAAATGTCAAGATTAGAAAATGGAGTAACACTTTTATTTCAAACCTATTTTAAGAATTACTGATTTCCCATTCACACTAAAATCTCACTCTTTATCAATTGCAGTTGAACCCACATTAAGCAAACACAATAAGCACAATTCTAATACTGTGTACATTACTCCACGTTGTGCAGTACAGTCATCAGTCCCACTGCTTGCTGGACTGCAGTCTTACTTGTAAGTCAACAGTGCCCCTTTAGAAGTGCTATTACTTACTTTTCCTGAAACTTGATTTCTCACGGGCATGTCACACACAGATTCACTGTGCACACCTGATGTGCACCCTGTTAGAAAAAAGAATCCTACTTTTTGTTTTTGCAACCTGTCAACCCACATTTCTCACAGGTGGCAGGAAGGCTGGATAATATCCTAGGGTTTTTCAAGTTTTGTACATTTAAAAATAAAATCAGCTATTTTGATCACTTGAAAGGTTATTTGGAGGTGTTAATACATAACTCATAATCAATGTATATGTGGAATGCAAATGGAAAGGATGCTGTAGTACTGAGGTTCCTTTTTCAGGTAATTAGAAATTTAGTTTGGCACAATGTTCCTGAATTATATTGCCACTGGGAATGGAGAGCCTCAAATATCTACAGAGCTTCTTTCAGCATATCTTTCAGCAGCTAGTCTGTGTTACACAGAAAGCGTTTTGCTGTGTGATTTTTAAAAATGTTCAAGGTGCCATTGAGGTAAACATCTGAAGTTTCTGGCGATTCTTTGAAATCTCCACTCTTCTTGAGATTATAAATCTAGGCTGGAAACAAAGTAGCTGTGCACTTTTTTTGTGTGTTCCTGTTTCTACCTGCTTCATGCTGTACCAGAAAAACAATGAAAACAACTGTTTATCTCAGGCAGGGCTTCAAGTTTTCTGGTTTTCCAGGAAACTTGCTGCTTTTCAACCCTCTATACTTACTGGAAACCTTATCTATGTACTACTGCTTCTAATGACAGGCTTTAAAGCTGGCATGGGAGGGCAGAGGCAGCCGTGATTTCACACATCATCAGATAATGACTTCTGGACTCCGGAAAACAACACCACCTCACCACAACAGATAACGAGTCGCTGTCAGGTTCAAATTGGTCAAATTAATAAGAAACTTTAATTTAATGGATGTGAACCTGATTATGGTTCTTCAAAAACTATGCTTTCTTAAGCAAGCTTTCTTGTTTGAATGTTTTTGCAATACTTCTGAGTCCTGTGTCTCTGTGGGAAAGTTCTATACAGATTATTTATTAAATTAGGAAAACAGGAAAATTGACTTTTCCTCCATATGATTATAAGCAATTCTCAGCGAGGGAAGGCAAAGGTTAACATAAAGACAGCATAGGGCATCTGGTGACGAAGTCCTTCTTCTTTAAAATAAATCATTAAATAAATATCTTTTTATGTCTACGTTCCTTTAATTTCCCACCACAGATGAGACAAAAGCAGGGGACAGATAACTTCCATGAGTTTTCTGCTAATATTTTTCATCCTATATGAAGCTCTTAGACAATCAGCTGGCCAAACTAGTATTAATGTTTCACCTCTGTTCTTTCTGGGAAAGCCAGTGCCTTGAAATTTTCATATTTTCTGTTTGCTCTTAACTTGTGCTTGACTGAGGCTGAGAAATGTAAATGTGTATAAATAAAATAGCATATTTCTGTATTTCTATGCCACGTGTACTGAGAACACCATGTGTCATATTGAAAATCAGTGAGTTTGGACATGACTGTTGCCAAGCCTTTGAAGAAATCAGGACATCACTTTCCCCAATCAGCCATTTTCTCTCATAATTCAGACTGTGCTTGTGGCCAGGTTTGTGGTAACATCTAGAGTACTGCTCTATGCATTTTGTCTTTTTTGGATGGGTATTTAAGGCTAGACTCACTCTAGTTCAACCAAATTGCTAAATTCTCGGTTGTTACTTGGGTGTTTACTGCCCTTGTTACCATCACATCCATACCCAACATTGTTTCAGCAATACTTCAGCAATGCTGTGGGCTCAGGTCTCTCGAGGTTTAGTTCTGTGCCATTTGTTTTTACTCGTCATAGTCAGGATAAACAAACCCAGACCATTCTGCAGCAGCCTGGAGAATGACAGCTAAAAATATCGTGATATAGATGTGGCTTGTCAAGAAAGCACTCAGGAGTCAACTTTCCCAAGTAACAAATTATGAATATGTATGCCAGGTTGTGGGTGCATAACCAAGTGTAGTTTAGCTGATGATTTAATAATTGAGCAGATTGGGTACAATATAATTGCTTCAATCTCCCTCTTTAAAATCAAGGTGAAAATGTTTTGATTCACAGCTGGTGTGTGCATGATGATGGCAACAAGCAGCAAGTGATTAAGCTACAGACACTTGGTAGTATTGATTGCCTGCACCCTACTGCTCAGAGACCATGCAGGGCAGCAGTGAGACAGGAGTGAGTTTGCAGCATGGTACTTGGCTGCCCTGTGCTGCTTCCCACTTCCACGTAAGCAGTGACTACAGTGCCTGAAATTTTCAAAGTGCAGAGAAATGATTTGCACAAAGGCAAGTTTACAGTGCCTTAATAGTATCTGTGATTGGTGTCAGAAAATAACTACTGAAACAGTTCAGTCTGGTATACATACATTGTTTCACTTAAGAAAGAGATCATACACTAAATTAGTGACAGTCTGTTATTTGGAAATCAGGGTAGGTAAATATCATATGCATCTGAACAATCTCAAAAAAAGACACTGTACATAGTGTCTCAGTGAGATGCATGTAATTAATTATTCTTTTCTTGGTTTTGAGCAAAGCATATCATGCATGCATCTTCAGATCTCTCCTCCAGTCATGTTATTATCCTTAGGTTTTGACTGTAGATAAGAACGGCCAGACTGCTGTTGTTTAATTTATACAGTGTATCTTCCTCTTTTCATCCTACATAAACCAAAAGACATTGAAGTGTCAAATTTTAATAAAGTGCATCCAACTCTCCCAGAAACTGTAAATCTCTTATTCAAGATTAGTCTGTCACTAATGTACACAACACTGCATTGAAACGTGGGCCTAGAACTATGCCTGGTTCTATGCCTCTTACACAGGCATAGAACCAGGCAGTGCAGAAGAGTGTGGCTTTGAAAGGATACAATATCATCATTTTTCAGGAAAATGAGCTGAACATAAAATCATATGTAGGCTTCAACCATCCTCCTTCTACCTCTTTGGAGTTTTTCTCTCCTCACTTAAACTTGTACTGATCCTACCTTTCCCAAAAGCATTTTTGGACTGCATTTTTATCCAGTGGTATCTTCAGGCTAAGGAGCGGGAATATTTATGCTATATGATCACATCCATTTCAATATTTGTGTGGGATCATAGTAATTATCTGAAAAAAGTATTTTTAATTCTTTAAGAGCACAATCAGACAAATTAGTCTCCATAAATGAAGATGAGCAGGTAGACAGGTAGGTATCTACTCCAGAGGACCCTTGTCCTTGGCATTATGGACATGGGCTCCTCTCCTAGAAAAAAAAGCCCATGCAGTAACAACTCTAGCTCCCCTGCTTTTGCTCACCAAGATCAACACAAACTGAGAGAAGGTGTTGCTTTTACATACATCACCTTTAACTCTGGGCTAACCCTTATCAGCCACCCAGCTGCAGGTTTGTGGGATTCGGCTTCAGAAAACAAAAAATCATCCTTCTCATTTCTACATTTAGAATGCCCACATTGAGGCAATAAACTTCTCCATGGCTCTGTGCAGCAATGTTCCCCTTGGCACATATTTTACAATGGTGTTTCTGCTGAAGAGCCACTTGAATCTGGTGAAATTATCACAGGCAATTACCACATCTGGATAGCTGCCTGCAGAGTGTGGTGGTGTAGAGATTGTATTACCCATCCTTCCTAGAAACAGTCTGGCTGGCAGAGACCAAGGAGCAGTGGCAAGTAGCATGCAACAGCCTCTTGGATATCTCCTGTGGCTGCACAGAAGAACACCATTCCCCTCAGCCCAGGGATTTTCAGTACCTTCCATGCACATTCAGATGAATATGAGATTAGGAAGCATCATGAAGATGTGCCTGTTAAAACTCTATTTGAAGAGTCAACCCTTTTTTTCTGAAAAGAATTCAAAGTCTACCATTCAATATAAAGCCCCTTATGAAGAATACAGGAGGTTTTATTACAAATTATGCTGTATACTAACATACACTTTGCCCGTTTACACTTACATATTGGAGGTCTGCTCTTTGAACATCGACTGAATTTGCCAAACTCTTATTGTTCCCCAAACATATTTTTTAGTTTTTTGAGTACATCTGTATTATTGATGTTCTTATATATTTTGATAATACTGCCTCTGTGGTTAAGGAATGTATTTATGTAGTCTCTTGGCGTACTGAGCAGCATCCCAATGAATCACTTTCCTCCTTTGCTTTGAAACACCAAAGAATGACTATGACAGTACAGAGAAGGTTATGAATTCAATTCAATTCAATTTCTCCTTCATGTTCAAGGCTGCACAGTAAGTCATGGTACAGTTAGTCACCACACAGGGGAACTGGAAATGCCAGGATTTTTTGCATTTACTACCTCTCTTTCATTGTACATCATGTCCTCTGAATGTCAGTTCACTGTAATTTCAAAAGAAGTCACTTTTTTTTTTAATTATTTCCATCACTTCCTCTTCTTTTTTGCCCTAGTGAAACTACTTTTCACTAATAGTTTTGATTTAGTATTGATTACATAGTTCATACATTATGAACGGGTTTGTAATTAGCCAGGCTGTTATGTTGTTTAAATTCATGTTCCTTCAAAAGTTACTTTTATGCAGCATCATTACCTATAAATCTTTGCAAAATAGCCATAAAAAGATTTAAGTCTGACAATAAAGGGGAACTCTTAAATTTTGTCTTGTTATGGTTTTTTTAAGTTGTGGTCGCATTTAACCTAAATATGAAGTAGTCAGGTCAAATCATAGAGACATCACTTGTGAGAAACTGCTTCATACACAAGCAATTCCTGCAACATCTTCCCTTGCTTCCAGGCCACCCCATCCTTCTGTCCAGTAGGACTTTCCAAAGTGACATGCTAGGATGCCAGATCCAACTCCATCTCGACCACCCCAGAAACCATAGTAGATGGCAGCACTCAAGAATAAATGTGACTCAGCTTACACTTGCTACTGTGGCAAAATCTAAGACTATAGCAATTGCCTCAACTCATATGGGGTAAAAATCTTAATGATGAAGATGGTGATGTGATGATAATGATGATGATGATGATGATGATGATGATGATGATGATGATGATGACTAGTTAGTCTAGAGGAGGAAATTCACAGGTAAAATCCCAACTCATTCATGGAAACATGCTAATAAATCCAATTATATTGCAGAAAAGTGCAAGTGAGCAGCACAGCACAGCTCAGTGTAGATGGCCAGGAAGCAGTGACCATTGATCTGGGGTGAACTGCAGGGTTTCCTATATGAACTTTCCACTTCTGCAGCTGTGCTACCAATTAAAGTTCAATGACAATGAAAATACAGCACAGTGACCATTTGCAGATGTGAAACATGCTGTCACAGGGAGTAATGACTGAGGAAAAGAAATTGTTATGGCAAGAGATGAATTGGGTGCCATTACATCATGTGCATAATCTAAAGGTATGTTTTGGAGGCAAAGCACCAGAAGGTATTAACCAAAACCAGAAAACTCATTTCTGTAGCAAATGTTTCATGGTCAGTATTAAATGCCAAGTGAATAAAATAAAGCCTCCATGAACCAAAGTTGGTTGTTGAGACAAGTTCACATATCAATATCCAGGCATATGTGATAGTTAAGACTCACACTTTCATCTCAGTCTTTTTCTTTAGTACTGATTGCTTATGTGCTGAGACCACTTCTCCTAAGTTTATATTCAATTTAAAACCTGGAATCACATAATTTTTTGTAGTATGGTTCCATATTTTATGTACCTGTAATCTGGTTATCTATGAAATGGATGTGTTCAAAGTACATTAGAGGCACCTTGCAATGAGGATGGGTTCTTTTGTGTCTGATTTTTACTCTTGTAATCCTAAAATTGCAGTCTCATTTAGGTTGAAAATCTCACACATAACACTGATACGCCTCAGGTTTATTTGATGTTTTCTTTTCCTTAATGATAGGATTTTGTTAAGGTATCTAAGCAATTGGAACAAGTTTAGGTCCTTCTTGATGTTGCAGTATTTCTTGCTTAGCTATGAAGATAGTAATACATATATATATATGTCTGTTTGCAATTTAAGTGGCTCCAGGAGCATTCTCAGTAAAGCAGAAATGTTGGCTTTCTCTCTTTGTTAGACAACTAGGTGGGAAGTTCTGTTTGGAAAAGGAGGCATACCTTACCTAAAGTAATGCTATCCCCCAAAAATGACCTCGTTTATTTGAATCACAGGATCACATCTGGCAGTGGGAACAAGGAATACAATGCTAGTAGGCTTTCAGAGCAGGAAGGGCCACTACACAAAGAATTTATGGCCTAAGCTTTGCCAAGGGTAGCAAGGAAGCAAGACTCATCTTCACTGGCTCAAGCACAGTGAAATTTTGACAATGTTCCCACAGGGTCCACACCAGCATAAGCCATTGTCAGACTTGCAGTGTTTTCCAAACTTTTGCCAAAGTAATTTCAAACGTGGGAATAATTTTAAGGGTGGGTTAGCTATGGTACCATCAGCTACGGTATCTCCCATTTTTGCAGCAGTCTTAAGAGAAAGCATGTGCCAAATCCCTCTCACATGACTGCATTGAAGCCAGACCACTTCCTTCCCACAAGGGGTTTTCCTTGTGTATTTTTTGTTGCAGTGATAACTGAAGAAGGACTGTGGCAATGAGCAAAAAGCTTGGCTTCTTTAACGAGGAGCCAAGTCTCACGCCAGTCTGAGGGCTTCTTTTAGATACAACATCTATGCACTACATCTTTTATGTTAGAAAAATCTCACTGGAAATTCAGCTTTATTGAAGCTGAATCTCTCCACTTATTTGCTTGAGAGCTCAGGTACAGTCATCAGTAAGATAAAACTCCCTACTAGATTTTTTCCAACTGGCTCAGGAAAGTCTAGCAGGCCAAGTTAATTCCAAAATGAAGCACCTCCTATTGCCCTTTGAAAATAAATATATTGCAACCTTGAATGATTGATTTAATGATAAATAATTTTCTGGTAATTAATAAATCATCCTATCTTTTCTGGTTTCGCAGATAAGCTTCAGAGGTAGAAAGGTAGGGTAAACAAGCTGACATATATACATAGGCTTATCCAGTGACAAACTGTTCTAGTGGACATACACAGTTTACATTTCCTATGATCCTGTTCGTAAGATAGTCATGTTCACTAGAAGGTTGTATAAATCCATAGTCTTACTATTCCCTTTATAATGAACAATACAGTACTAGAGAAAAAGTGGGAGGTTTTGGTTTGTATGGGGGAGTATGACTATAAATTCTTTCTCTGAAGGCATAATAGAGGTTTTCATTTCCTTACTCTTTTTATTTTTAAATCAATTTCAATTAAGTTGAGGGAGCAAGAAAAATGTACCAATATGAAGGAGGGTTCAAAAGTACTTCTAAGAAATACGTATGTAAAGTCCAGTCAGGGAAGAGGAGGGGACATAGTTCAGGTCCTAGCTTTCATTTGTGCTAAAAGTACTTGCAACTCTTCACAGATAACATCAGCAACTTTATGCATATTGTCAAAACTTTGCTGCATTGAAGACACTCAGTTATCAAGTTAAAAATCTGCATTTTGAGTTTACATAATTCCTGAAAATATTTACCCATTAATAATTGGTGTATGTAGAAATGACAGGGAACAAGCTCTCCCTGTCTCAATCTCAGATTCCATCAAGGGCAACCTCCACTAAAATGAATGAGCATATTTTCAAGTTTAACAACCCACCATATTTGCAGTGACAGATTTCATAACCAGCAATGATCTATCAAAAAATGCAAGTAAAATTTCGTTGTTAAGGGTTTTTTTAAGCTTTTGTTGTACTCATTGATCTCAGTGTAGTTGCCTATTTTATATGATTTGAAGTAAATCTTTCTTGCAGAAAAGTATTTCAGAGTTGGATCTTAAAAGGGGCCAACTCCATGATAATTAGCACTGGCAGTCATTTCCCTGTGTTAAGGGTATGTCTGTATAAACCTAGAGAAAGAGGCTTACAGTGTCCTGGATGATTTCTGGTCCAACTGCTATCTAAAGAAGAGTTAGTGCAGTCCCGTCTGAAATGTGAGGCTTGAGGTGGGCTCTGTGGGAGGACATTCACACACTGCTGTGCTATTAAGATGTCTGAACATGAAACTCCTGGATCTCAATGAATGTCCAGGCATTTTTTGAATTCCGAGTTACTGAAGAAAGGACCAGATGATTCCTGGGATGGTGGGTGGGCATGGAAAACTACAGCAGATCCCATCTCACTCAAGGGAATAGGCTCGAGTGAAGACCAGTACTGCTGGTCACCCACCTGCGTTCCTGGATCAAATGTCTGGAAAGAGGCTAGAACAGCTCTTCCTACCACACATTTCTCAGATAAACAGAGGTAAGGAATTTTTCACTATTACACTGCTTACTTCTTCTCTTTATAAACCTGCATGAAAATAACCCGGAGGACCAATAGGTAAAATACATGAAAAAAAGCTTGTTTTGACAACTCTTTGAAGCAAAATAACATGAACTTGGTATTTTTATGCTGCAGGATTTAAGATGGATACAAATTGTTTCCACAAAGAGGATGCTGAGTTTGGGGAGGTGTTACTTCTGTCTTCAGTCATTGCACTAGCAGCTAAATGCCTTAAACAAATTACAGTACAGCGTGTGGTTGAAAAGCCTGAGGGACACAGATCTGCTGTTACCACAGAAGCCCCACAGTTCTGGGAATACATCAGGCCATCTAAGGACCAGGGTCAATGTGGCAAGAGACTGATAGCCATTGACTTTGGCAGAGAATCACAACAGCATCCTCCAAAACCAATGCTTAGAAAGTGTGTCAGATTTTTAAGTGTGGTAAACAGTGATCTGGTGAGCCTGATCATCTAGGAAGGGAGCAGATGGCACTGGGGAATCCTGGCAGATACAGGATCACATGCTAATGAGTCTTTTAAAAACAAGAAGGGGTCTGGGAATGGGCAGATGGAGCAGTGTAATGGCTGGGAGTAATATGGGAAAAGAGGCCTTCATTTTAATTACTAATTTTTTAATTGAGAGTATTACAAACATGAATCAGGTGGGACTGGGCAGTTGTGAAAGGACATCTGGGACAGGATAAAGGATGGCAGAGATTTGGGATGAAAAAGAGGGGCACTGCTTTGTGAGGAGGCTTGACAGCACTACGTGGTATCTGCCCAGGCCTGGAAGCCAGCTGGGGACTTCTCTGCCTCGAATATGTTTTGTTTATTCCCTGGGTGAGTATCCTGGGCCAAGTGTGGATAGTGCCACTCAGACAGTGCTTCTCTTCTGCATGTGTCATGGAGCAAGTCACTGCCATCCTCCATGCAGATGCCATGCACGTGGCTTCCATACACCATGGCTGCTGTAAAAAAAAAGCACAGGACAAAAGGTGACATTAGGATTGTGTTCTCTTTATGATTTTCAACTACCCATGCTATTCAAATATTGCATTCCACGTGTTACTTAAATATTAGTATATTTTTTATTTTAACACCTTGTTTAATGTTTGCTAGAAATAAAATATCATTATTTATGCAGTGCCTTTACATCCATGTTTACTTAGGGTTTCAAGGATTTTAAAGGAAATACAGCGATCTGATGAGTCAGCCACACTCAGAGAAATCAAAACTGAAACTTATCATGTATTTAAAAATCCCAAAGGTTTGTTTAACTGGTGAATAGAGAAAAATCTTAAAGGATAGAAAGTGAATTGGGTCAAGATATGCTAGCCATCATGGACAAAAAAGGGGTTCAACATCACCTTTCATGAATTCTTAGTTGAAATGTAGATGGCTCTAAAAAACAAAAAATCTTCTCAATCTCTAGAGTATTTCTGCAGAGTTACACCTTGCTCTTTATTTTAGGAGTGTATAAAGATAATGAATAACAGTGTATTTTTTTCTTAGCCATATTTTTCTCAGTGCTCATAGTACTTTTAAAAACAGAAAAAGGTGATATTTAAAACACCGCTCTAAAATTATTTCCATGAAGCAATGTGGGCAGAGACTTCAGAACCCTGGGTACTGTGCACAGGCTGATGAGTCTACAGACTTTTATAGACGTATCCAGATAGACACATCCAGACAGTAGGAGTCATTAGTTACAGGTACTGTTGCCTTCTGAAAGGAGTCTCATGAATCTCTTAAGACCACTTAACCTGAAATTGTGACATGAACAATTTCTTTTGCACCCACACAGCAGTGAAAAGCATTTTTAGACAAATAGAGTAAAAAGATGCCAATTCCTTAAATATCGGTAGATTTTCAACAGTTTGTTTCAGCCAGGGGCCATGCCCATGGCTGATGCTATTGTCTTTACCAGTAATATAGCTTCTCTTTATTTAAAAATATTTGCATTTATAGCATATCCAGTAGGAATTTTTAATTCAGTTGTTCCAAGGTGACGCAGAGTCTGTACTAGTCCTCAACTGAAACTGCTTTATAAAATATTTAAGCAGTTGCACTTAAGAGGGGCATATTCTTGGCCTTATTCAAGAGAGATTTGTAAATTACTCTAGTGAGGTCAGGATTTGTTCAGAGTCTACCACCTGAACTGTGCAGTCAAATGGATGCAGTAACTGTTCTGTTCTTTGATTTTGTCTGAGTGTTGACATTTTGTGGTTTTATCACTTTCCAAACCATTAAGCTGAGGACGTTACAAGGACTGAGAGAAGAAAAAGCAAGAAGTACAAAGAAGGTTGCTGACCAGTTTTCTCTCAATTTTACAGTGTATTTTATGAAAAGGAGAATGGAATACCTTCTAGTAATTCCTGTTTCACCTTGGCTACCAAAGCACTCATTTTGAAAACTAAACGGCTAAAGAAGAGCTCTGCTCACATACATGCAGAGTATGCGTGGTCCTGGGGGAACTGATACACACACAGAAGCTCACATGCTGTCTAATCTCTGCTAGCTGGCTGTGGCATCCTGACTGCATTGTTTGTCTTACACAAACATGCCAGGCTTGGCTGTTGGCCCAGCAGGATTGATGCCTAGTTAGGTCCTACGTCTTAACTGCAGTTTTCAGAGGGGCCATAAAAATTAAAGTCACAGCCATAGCACCTTTGCATGAGATACGAGTGCACCAGCTTTTTGGCCCTGATGTTACAGGATAGACCCCTACTGCAATGGAAATCATATTTTTGTTCAAGTCCTTCACATATTACTCATACTATTTATGAATCCATTAATTTTTCCAGAGTCCAATTCCAGTTATTGCAAATAAAAATGTAAATCTATTTACAGCATAAAAATAAAATGTTTCCTTCCCTAAGGTCACCCTTCATCAAAATGTTTCAAAAAACCTCCATTGTTAAAAAAAAAAAAATATTAAAAAAGGAGCATCAGAAGCCTTATGCTTAGAGCAACACCAGTTACACTAAATAAATTCCTAACTGGTGTTTATCTGATATATTCCTGAAAGACCTACAAAACAGAGGTTTCATATTGTAACGTTCCACTAATAAATTTTTCTTCTAACCTAAATATCCCTTCTGCATTTCAAGCTTGATATCATCCAGATTAAACTAATCCAAATGTGTCATTCATTTTCTGGTTTCCATGGTTTTTTTGATGATCCATGATTCTCATTAGGTTTCTGTATAAATCCATGTATTTTTTAATTCAGCACACAAAACTGGAAAATATGCTGTCAGAGTGTCCCAAAGTCACAGAAAACCTACTGTATGACTGCCTCATTCCAGCATTAAAACCATGGATGGAAGTCTTAACAGTATCAAAGCCAACACATATCTCTGAAATGTCACTTGATCTTTCCTTTCATTTAGCAACTATTTTCTCTCCCAGAAACTCCATTGCTATTACAATTGCCCAAGTGATTAATTCTGCACTTACCTGCAGCTCTGAGCAGACCATAACTGTCTAGCTTGCTTTTGGGATATTGTGTGAGACAGTGTCAAAATATGTATTTAAAGCCTGTCATTGCTATTGGTTCCCACAAGTGCACCACTAGAGTTACAAGCCTTAATTTTGAAATCTTCATGCTGCCTATTACTTTATAATTTTGTTGTGTTGTAGGTATTCCTTCACTACCTTTTCTTCTACTGCTTTTCAGTAAAAACAAAATGAAACAAAAAAAACTAACAAAACTTCTCCAAAAGTCTACTCTTCCATTTTTAAAAAATGCGTTCAAATTTCCTCTTACATTTAGAAATACCGAATATGCAAAACCTGCAAGAAAATCAAGTTTATGGAAAAAGTTTATGGAAAACTAATAGCAAATCCTGATTTTAGCAGTGTTAGACTTCAACAATAGGTAGTGTTTGTAAGACTTGTTAAGAATTAATTTCTTCAAATCAGTCTTGTTATTTTTGTTTGTATTGCAGAATCTGGATTTTTTTTTTGCCACCAACCAAGTTTACTTTAGCAATTACAGGTACCAGCATAATCTTCTCTTGGTTGGAAAGCTGTTTTTAGAACTGGATTATATATGAAGCTTTTTTTTTTTTTTTTTTCATGGTAATAGTTCTGTTTATTTTAAGCCAAATTTACTCTGCTAAGCAAAGAAAGACCTCATCCATATGAATTAAGGGTCACCTCAGAAATGTTATAAGGATAAATAAGCTTAACATTTTTTCACAGAGAACTGCAAAATACTCAGAGAAACTACCACAGGTAAATATGGTCTTTGGCCTGCTTCTACAAAAAAATGTTTCTCTAAACAGGTGACAATATAAGGATGATGCATATCCTATCGAGGTCACATGAGGTGAAGCGTTTGCTCAGTCAAGGCCCACATCCCAAGTGAAGTAATAAACTCATAAAACTCTTTTTGATGAGACTGAGTTAATGTTGCTCTGACCAAACACCAGTGTCCCACATGCTCCACACTTTGGGGCAAAAAAATTCCCATCTCAGCAGCATTACATAAAAATGCGTTAGGAAATCAAGGCTTGCCAAGACAACATGAAAAGTTGCCTTTTAAAGATAGGAAGAAAAAAATGCAGGACTGATTTGATTTGGTTAAATTTCACTGGAGGAAATTACTTTTTACTTTACTGTTCTCTGTCATTTACTTGCTTTCTAGATGAGAAGAGATTTACATTGACTCCAATGAGAGTCTTTGATTTAGGTCTTCTAGAGACTTTACAGCATATTCACTTGCTTTTTTCCATCTTCGTCTCTCTTCTTGCATTCTATTACTGTATTTATTCTACATATTCTTATTGCCATGCAGCATAGAAATACAATAATCAAGATGCACAGATCACTGCTTCTACTGAGCCAGCACTGTACTTGGATAAACACTCCAGGAAATCCTGGATCCTGACATATTCTCCATAGTAAATTTGCAGTGGGCTTTTTAGACATTGGTTATTTTAGTCCTACTCTTCTCTGTCCTGCTCTCCCCGAATGCTTATCTGTAAGAGAGAATGATGTTCATTCTCTAGCTCTCTGGTCTTTTTGCAGGCTGCAGAGGGGAGTCCTGCCCTGGCGGTAGTCCTTGCCCTCAGGGCATAGCCTGTGCTAGCAGGCACTTCTCAGAAATGCCACAGGAGACTCAACGGAGATCATTGTGCCTCCTCCCCTGCCAGGAACTGAGATCCTCTTTCACAAGAGTACTAAATGTGTTCCCTTACTTGCTGTCCCAGAACACACCGCAGAACCAAACAAGAGATTAAGCTGCAGACAACTCTGTAGAGGCATTGCCCTGTTTTTCTTTCTTTGCATTTTCAACACTGCTCTTCTGGAATAGCTCTTAGCTGTGTCCTGGGACCTTCTCACCTTCTCATATGACAGATGCATGAGATTGCATGTATTAATGTGACTGATTAACACTTTGTTTTTCCATATCTGAAATGTTTGGTACACACAGTGCAATTCTGAAGACTGTGAAAGAGAAAAGGGAGAGTCATTAAGTGGGAACACAGTACTCTAGGAAAGAGAAGGAGCAAAAAGGGAAATTGAAGGAGAAGTTTGCCATTAGTATTTACCTGACATAACTGCTGAATTCTAGTCAATAGCTAGCATCTTTAATGGCCACTGTTTTTAACTGTCACAGACAGACACATCACTTTCATATTATCTCAAACAGTAAACATGAAAAGACTGAGCTGAGAAACTTGTCAATATCTTATTTAACCTACTTTTTAGATAGTGCAGTATTAGTAAAATAAAATGCATGAAACTTGTGACTGCAAGTAAGATTTTAAAAACAAAGGGTTTGTAGGAGTAAGAAGTTTGGGGTTTGTGCAACTAATAGATGGCACACAGCTCCTCTGCCATTCACACTTGCCTGTCTTAAATCATTCCTCTATGATGGCTACAAAAGAATAAGTAATACACGACTGAAAACAGTCCTTTGGAAACTTCACACTGGGCCCTGATACAGGATATCTTGTTGTCAAGTGCCCACAAGGCATCAAATGTATGCAAACTCTCTCTCTTTCAAGTGCAATTGCAATACCTCTCGGTTATTCAAAGACCCTAAACATCAGAGCAGGCAATTTGAAATGTCATACCAAAGCCTCACTTTCAGAAATCCAGAGTATGATGTGCAGAGCCACAGCTATACTAATGAAGTTGACTAACATCTCAGCTGCAGTCATGCCAGGTTCAACAGGAATTCATCTGTGTGTTAACAGGAATATTACTAGGACTTATCATATAACTTGTGTTAAAGAGTAAATTACTCCACAGTGTGCTGAGCAATTATGCTAGAAGGGCAGTCAATTTGTAGAAAACAATGCAGGTCTTTACTTACAGCTAGTCAAAGGTCGTTGTCTATAGCAGATAAGTATGTACAAGAGATTTTCTAAGCAGGGAAATAAAAATTTGTATTAAGTCTTTCTAAATCAGGTGAAAGAGAAGACACATAGCTACTCAGCTCAAAAAAGAAAAGGCCAATGAACCAGTCAGATAATAGCACAACACAGATGATATCTCTCACACCAAGCAGAGAATGGTCTCCATGCACAGGGGAGGCTGCCACCCTCGCCCTCCTTGCTTAGAATCCATCCTGACACACACCATGGCCTTTCTGGGGTCACGAGTTTGTGAAGTGCTAAATTCCTGCTACTCTAACTTGGCTTTGACACTGCCAGGCTGTTGATATACAATACCTCCTACGGTACACTAGCTAGTCAGCATGGCACCATCCTTATCATTGCTTGTTTACTATAACCCCGGGGCAGTGTTTAGCGGTTGCAAACATTTGTTTTCACACAACATTGGACAGATATGTCTACCTCTCTGTATTTTCCCCTTTTTTAGCTCTTTAGGAAGTAAATTTTCCCTCCCTGGAAATTCAATCTTTGGGTGACTAAGAGGTTTTCTTGCTTGATGTTTCAAATTTGGCAGTTTCAGTTTCTCATTTTTTGGACTTTGCCTATCATGAGACTTAAAGATAGGCGATTGTTCAAAGTTTATCTCTGCATGAGAAGACTCCTGGAATATATAAGCTGACCTGAATGAACTCCTCTCAAAAGCACGGAGGGTAATCTCACTTCTGATAACACTATATAGAGAGATGCATGAAAATGTGGCAGTGTGACTTCAGGTTTAATTTTGGTCCCAAAGATGACTTTATTCCATTACTAATGCCCAAGTTTGTATTGCTGACAAAGAGTTACATCACACATAGTCACATATTTGACTAAGGAGATTGTAATTTAGTACTGTGACTTTAAGGTTTTTTGAAGTCCTTTTTTCACTGCCAGTACTCAAATACTCCTGAAATGCCTCTGGTGGAATGATTTGATATGCTTTGCCAGAGTAGGAGAATAATTTTAAAAAGGCCTTTTGGCACAGATTCAAGATAAAAGTGTTTCTTTTATGCAGTATCACAATTCCCTGAATGATTAACAAACCACATTTAGCATATGCTTCTAATGCTTTGAATATCTTTCCAAAGATGTGGTCATAACATCATTTTTTATACTCTTAGGAAATGATGAAGGAATTAAAGCTAGTGAAAACTGCTGTATTGGATTCCTTAGTTTACAGAAAGATTGAATGTGCTCCCTGGCAATTTTGGATTGAAAATTTTTCAATCTTGAAAAATGTAATTATAATAATATATCCAAGAATAAGGCAAGAAATTCTAAAGGGAATACTACTGATAGTATCATGTAAAACTTGCAGCTGTATTTTCAGACGTATTATATATTGTAATAAAGGGAATCATACATAATATACCAGGATTTTTACTATAAAAAGTGTGACTTCTGATCCAACTAAGCATAAACTTAAAAAAGGAAAAATATTCTAAAACTCTGCATAAATGTAGATCCCAAAGCTGGTTTTTTCCTCCCTGTAAGCTTCCCTTGGAAGGTATTAAATTGAATCAAGCATGTGCAACCCTTAAATTTAGCTCATCAGCTATCACAACAGCTGAACTGCTCCATAGAGGAGCAGGTGCCGTTGATGGTATACACATATCTGTGCTCAGAGCTATGCCTGTGGAAAGCATATACTGTACATTCCAGCTTCGTGATGACACAGCTGTAGCCCAGGATAAGCATTTCTGCACTGCGGATGTCCCTCATCTGCCAGGACTGCTGATGCAGTCTGCAAGCCCTGCTCAGACCTGGCATTGTCACCAGCAGGAATGCAAGATGGGACACGACGTTCTTTTACAGGGGACTGGTGTTTCTGAGTGCACATCCTGATCATTCCTGACAAACAGCTGGTCATAAAATCCATAAATGAGTTCACAAAGATGTCCAGAAATGTCCTTGATGGCCCTGGCATGAATTACAACAACGTTTCACAGGCTCTCCACTGCTTAGACTTGGCTTGTGTGAAACAGGAGACAAGAACATAAGTCATTTTATACGGGAAAAAGTGTAAGCATGATAATTTTAGGGGGGAGACAGCATGAGGGCAAGAAGAATAGGCACACCAGCTCTTACCTAGAAGAGTGCAAGTGTTGTCTGTCAGCCAGGCACCTCTGCAGGATCTGCACTTCCGAACTGGCAGATGTCATCGGCATATCTTCACCACAGTGACTACTGCTCTACAGATTTCTGCATGAAACAAGTCTTAGGTCTTCCAGCACTTCAAGGACTGAGTCATCTAGATTAAGGGTATACCCTCTCATAGTGAGTCATCTTACATACCCTTTCCTGGTCCTCAGCTTTTCAATTTGTGTTTTGACGTAGAGCAGAGCACTTGTCTTTGAGCAAGGAAAGTATTGCCTCATCATTCTCCAAAGGAAGAGGATGCCATTGTGCAGGAATCTCCATCAGGAATTTAGATCATCGTATTTCCACTAGGACTGGTTTCCCTGCCAGAGTAGACTTCTTGAGTCTGCCACCCCATGGAGATGCCTCTCAGTTCTTCACCACAGTAGTCATTTCACCTTCCAGTCAACAGAGGGAAGGGAATATGCCACTTCAAAATGTGTTGTATGATATCTACTGTGGCTGGTCATGACTTCCTATTCATATGGGCTAAGCAAGGAATCTGCTCTAATTAGCAGTTCAAAGTGATATTAAAGGAACATATTCAGTGGACAAAAAAACACAGCACAAACTCTATGAAAAGCCATGGGAAATACAGGACATGGAGAAGAGGCCTTTTGGGTTATTTATTGCTCAGTCCCTCAGCTGAGTGAGCAGAAAGCAAGAGGGAATGCTGCACTTGAAGAGGGCATCCTCACCACAGAGGCAGAGTTTGGCAGAAGGAGCAGGAGTCATCTTGCCAGCTGAAGGAGCTTATCAGGGAAAAGAAATCCTGGAACCTATTTAAAGCTGAGCCAGTTGCCATGAAGGAGGACATGATGTTTTCCATCCTGGCTCCAGGATATCAAACAAGTGTTGCAGATGTATTAAAAGGGGACTGGCAGCACCTGAATATTGAAAAATACAAGGCTGGTCATGGGTTGTAGGGAGGAGAAAGGTGAATTACGTAAAATTGTGGCTCTCTGTGTGGTTCCTGCATGGACCCATGTTCTCAAGCACAGCTGGCCTGAGTAGAAGGTGCACAGTTGCACTGTCTTGGGAGCTGGAAAAGTCTAAAGGGAGAAGTAATCAGGGAGGAAACATCAAGTAGGAGAGGCAAAGCACCTTTTTTGTTTTTCCTTTTTTTTTTTGCTTATTGTATTTTTGGAGGATGTAGAGAGTGTGGTACTGAATGACCTCTATAGACTGTTTCAACTGTCTGAGATCCTCTCTAACAGTTTTACTCTTCTTCACTTTGGCTTGACGTTTCCCAGGTTTAGGTTGCTTATTTTTTTTCCATTACAACTTCTGGCAATATTCTGCTCATTTGACAAAAGGAAATAGAGTTCAGGGTTGTGTACCTGGGTTTAGTTCACGTTTGACATCAGACACTGTAATGGAAAAATAATAACCCTGAACTTAGAAACTGACTGTCAAGATGCATATGTATTTAGAAGGCTCCAGTTTGCACAAACACCTGAGCCTGGTGATGGAAATATAAGCATCAAAACATATTTTTATTGTAGAATTGGCATTCAGACTCTAAATTACTCTTGTAAAAACATCTCTCATAATCTAACATCTGGTGAAATGTGGCCAAACAGCGGGTAGCTTAACTACCCTGTGGGTGAAATGAAGAAATCACATAGAAATGTCTCTAGCATATTACTTATGAAAAAAAAATCTGCTTTTCAAATAAGACCAGTTTATTTACTTTTGTTAATAAAAAGGAATAAATTTCTTACCACAAACTCAATGATACATCAAGATGGTGACAGTGTTATTGAGTGCAAAACATCATGGAGACAGGAGAAAGTGAAGGTGTTACGTAATTTGAGTGCTGAGGCAACTCTATGTAACTGCAATCCAACAGCATTACATAGCTGAACTTCACAAGGCAGAAAAGAGAAGGTATTTCAGATAGATCTTTCTTCTTCTACGTGTTTTTTTTATATCACAGTGAGAGTTTGGTTCTCAATACACAGAAAATGTTCCTTTAAATACCTGTGAAGAAATAGGTCAGGCAAAACTGCAAATTTTTCAAAATCTGAACTCTACTGTACAAGACATAGGTCACACTTTATTTTTCTCTCCATACTGCTAACCCAAGTAACAGCTCAACTGTTAAAGCCCTAAACTAAAGACTGAGTGTGACACTTGCTAGTTTGAGGAGGTTTTAGGGCCATTTATCACTTTTATTTGAAGAAATTATAAATTAATTCATTTTTCATAAGTTCTACATTTCTTCGCTTTCATATTCCATTCAACGCGAGTTGTTTCCTAAATCAACCCTGGAAATTAGGTCAAGCAAAGTCTTCCCACTGCTATTAATGGGCACTGCATCTGATCCTGGTAGTTGAGTAGTCACCATAAGGAGTGAGGACAGTCCAGACAAAGGAAGTCCTTCCTCCTTTGGTATCCCTTGGGCATACCATGAGGTTTACATGGTGCCACACAACTTCCCTGAAAGGCTGGTGGGTCTCTGTGGGAGCACAACACAGCCCAAGCTTGGCAGAGGCCAGTGAGCTCAGGCTACCCAGGATAAGGGCAGCAAGGAATGCGATTTGCCATCTCTCTACCTCCCTGGTGGAGCTGCATAGCAGCAGACTGGAAGATGTACATTAGGGATGGACTATGCAATACCTATGCAATAGGACAGAGCTACACTTTTGTTTTTCCAAATGACAAGGAATTTTTCCCCGATGTGTATTGCATCCTGCTTCTTTTCCAAATGTAATCCTTGAATAACTTTTACCAAGCATTCCTCTTACTGCTGTCATATGATTTCACAAAAATATTAATGCATTTTAAATTACTAAAATATAGGTAGTGTGCAGAATGATTTTCTCTGAATATAGGCACATTTATGTCTGCGATTAACTACATAGATATAGTCCCAAAACCCCTTAAATATAAAGAACTTTGAACCCGTTATAATTATTTTGTACTAAACTTTGGACCAGCACTATGGAACAAGTTATAATACTAGACTACTCTCAACAAGGTCCATAACCATAATCAAAGACGTTGTACATGCATTTTATATGTCATTTGGCTTAAATTATAGGGAAGTAAAAAATGGAATAGACAACAATTGTTGGTTTTTGTACATGCATTGACTGAATAACTTGTACACAGGGCCTAAAGACTTACTATTCTTCCAGAATAAGAGATGTTTAAGTGAGATCAATGTTACAAGAACATTCTTTGCAAGTTTATCCTTTAGTATGAGACTGTAGAAAAGGAAGGCTGCTATTAGTATGCTTTGGAAGATACAGTTTCAGAGGATCAGTTCTGGCCAAAGTAGTAGTACTTGGTGCATTAAAACAACACCCAGTCACTAAGCAGCTGGATTTTTTGTAAATTTAGTTATTGATCCCTTGGTCTTAACAAATTGGAACACCTGTTGCAATAGCAGAATTGCAACATAAGTACTGCTGTGGTATGTGCTACCAAAGCTGCTTTGCTCCACACTTAATTTTTGTTAA
Source organism: Myiagra hebetior (assembly GCA_013397015.1). Taxonomy (NCBI): domain Eukaryota; kingdom Metazoa; phylum Chordata; class Aves; order Passeriformes; family Monarchidae; genus Myiagra; species Myiagra hebetior. Next base: position 40,269 of record VWZQ01010433.1, on the reverse strand, counting down.
ATAAACTAATGCTTATGAGAGTTGTTGTCAAGTTGGAAATATTGCAAAACTATTTTTACCCCCTCCTACCTCAAGCAAAACACTTGGGCATATGCCTAACTATAAGCAAGTGAATAGTCTCAACGGTTCCAACAAAGGAGGTTTCTTAGTGAGCCTGGAGAGCTTTGTGAACCCATTCTGCAGCTCACAATAGGTGTAACACTGCAGCATCCTATACTGCTGACAATATATCTTAAATCAGAACTGAAGGGCCTGCAAACAAGACAAAAGGGGTATCTTACTTCTTAGTCAGGTAGCCATGGCAGCTATATGATCTTTGATATTTGACTGTGCTCTGGACAGAAATTTCTAACATACATGCACATACATCTCTATACTGCAATGGCTTTACTTCAACCAACCAGGTCCAGAGGAGATCAGAATGAGAATGAATGGGCCCTTCAGGATTTCCCTGCTGGCTGACTTGAAGCAGAATTACTACTTAGGAACAAATCATACAACACATGCAGTATACTTGAGAAACTATTCAAAATATCTCACCGACTTTTCTGGAGGGTTTTGGTATTTGCAAGACCCCTACCCAAATGTTACTCCCAATATTGCAGTAAAGCGCAAAGGTCCCACTCAGCAGAAATACCCATGCTGAGAAAACTTGCACAAAGGCACATCTGAGAGCATCTGGAAGCGTAGCAAGACAAGGATAAACAAGAATAAGAGCAAAGCATAATTCCACAGTATCAGAGAAAAACAGGGCAAACATTCTCATGAGGTCATATGGCTCTTCCCCTCCCTGTGTCCAAAGCTGTCCCAAATATATGCAGATTATTCCTTACTTCTGTTCGTTCAACTTGTTCTGTAAAACTTCTAGGGATGAAGGCATCACAGTCTCATAGACAAGTCATTCCAGTATTGCACTGTCCTGGACAGGCAAAACACACTGTTCCTTTGGTTTTACAGCAGTCTTTTACGCATTTCAAGACCAGATACATGTCCTAGATTAGCCAAGAACCCTGATTCTGACTGAGCTAATGGTTGGTTTATGTTTCAGGCAGTTATTGATTGCTGGGTCATGTCCTGTTTATTTTCAAACACTCTCTTATCTTCTTTGAGCTTGACGTGCTCCCTGAACGCAACTAAGGGCTCAGGACTTGCACATTCCACTCACCTAATTGCTCACACCCTCCTGTTCTCTCAAACATGCACATTCAGACAGGAGCAGGACAGTGTGTGGAGCCTGCCAGATGCTGGCAGAGAGGATCCAAAGGTATTCTCATCACCCATGGAGGGCCCAAAGGAAATATAGCTCAGTTTCAGACACCCAGCCATATATGTTGATGACTTTTCTTTTATCCTAAGCAATCCCACAGTAATGAGAGTCTTCGGATGACAGTCATTGTCTCTCTCAAAATCCTGCATAAAATGTGGACCATCTCTTAGGCAGACAGCATATGAAGTTGCTGGAATGTGACAAGAGTACCACCACTCCCAGATGCCTTTAAGTAGGGCGTTAGAGCACCAAGACTTTGGGACAGGAATAAGGAAAGGTGGACCAGTTGGGAGCCCAGCCTTGTGACCCAGCCTTTCGTGTGCAGCTGCAGTGTGCCCTGTTGAAGAGTGAAAGGGGAAAATATATTTTGTTAAAACATGTTAGGAAAAATGTGGGTTTGTGTGTCAAATATAGACTACCCCAGAATTGTTTTTTAGGTTAAGCACACAAGCAGATTCAAGGCCCCATGCATTTCGTGATATGACAAAGCCAATATCTTATGCAAATTCTTCTTTTTTACCTAGGGAAATGAAAATTACAAATGCAAACAAGCAAAAATCCTCCCACCTTTCACTTTTCAGATGATGTTTTTAATAACATCAAGAAATTTCCAGTGAAGGTTGATAATCCTCAGATACATAGCTGTCCAAAACTGCATTTTCAGGAAAAGTATTATTAATGGGAATTTTTTTGGCAGTCTTATCAAGACTCATCTCTTGAGTTTCCAGCCCTTGCTGTGAAGTATGAACCTGTTGCTGTGCAGATACATGTGAAACCTCAGCTCACCCTACCGCAAGTCCTGCTTTCCTTCCATTATGAGCATCATATTCCACAAATCAGTCCTCCTTCCTCCTTTTGCAGGACTCACACCCCTGCACCCCATCAGGTAAGGTCTTCCTTTGCCTCAAAGGCAGCACCACCAGAGGGAGCATTTAGAACATGCAGAGAGACAATCCCTCCATGCTCCAGCCATGCCTTCCAACTATAAGAAGGGGGTCATACCTGGATGCTTCAGGACACAGCCTGGTTGCTGTAATTCTTTCAGATTCATCAACCAAATTAATCTTCCTCATGTGGTTAATTCAGGAAAGAAAATCCAATGAGACGTCATGAGATTCATCCCTGACAGGAAGGGATTTCTTGCTTTCACATAGCAATCTCTCCTCCACATTGATAAATTTTGATTCTAATTTCTGTGAAGAAAAACAAAATTTCTTCTTCCTATTCTTGGGAACAGCAACAAAATTTACAGTTGGAAATGATCTAAAAAGAAATCCAGAGTCCGCAAGACATCTGCTTTTGAAAAGACACTCCTTTTAGACAGAAATTGTGCAGATCCTAGAATTTTAATCCTAGGCTTGGCAAAACAATGGGGAACAAAATTTCATGAAAGGACCATGGACAGTCTCCCATATAGCTAAATACTAGATAGTAATGGCACTCATTATTTCAAAAGCCAGAAGAGAAGCATGCTATTCTGCAGAGCCCTGTGTTCACCACTCAGACGCTTTCCATATGTATCTATTACATGTGCATAAGATCTTCAGATCATTTAAAAATTCACTTGGACAATCATTTGCTCTGAATTGCACTGCACATATGTTGGCCTGAGTGATCAACGAGATGTCTGAACTGACACAGAGAAGAGCATACACATACCATAGTGTGTCCTTTAAGAATTTAGAGCATTAAAAAATAGCAGTTTCCTTGCACACTTTTCTCATATTCATGACCCAAGCAGCTCAAAGCTGGCCAGAGATGGCACTCTTCTCTGCTTACATTCACCATCCCATTTCCTTTATGGACTTTGACAAAGAGAAGTGCTGGATTTTGCACCTGGGACAGAGGGGTGCCCAGACAGACTGGAGAAGGAGACACTCGAGAGTCATGCCACGGAAAGGAGCCTGGGGGACCTTGTTGAGGGCAAGTTGAACATGAGCCAGCAGTGCCCTGGCACCCAGGAGGGCCAACCCTGTCCTGGGGGCATCAGGCACAACATTGCCAGCCAGGCAAGGGAGGGGATTGTCCTGCTCTGCTCTGCACTGGGGCAGCTTCCCCAGTGCTGGGGGCAGTTTTGGATGCCTCAACATAAAAAACAGACATTAAGGTCTTAGAGAGCATCCAGAGGAGGATCACGAGGACAGAGAAGGGTCTGGGGGAGAAGCCTTATGAGGAGCAGCTGAGGCTATTTGGTCTGTTTAGCCTGGAGGAGACTGAGGGGAGACCACATTGAAATCTGCAACTTCCTCGTGAGGGGAAGAGCAGGGCAGACATTGATCTCTGGTCTGTGGTCCCCAGTGACAGGACCTGAGGGAATGGCACAAAGCTGTGTCAGGGAAGGTTTGGACTGGATATTAAGAAAAGGTTTCTCACCCAGAGGGAGGTTGAGCACTGGAAAAGGCTCCCCAGGGAAGCGGGGAACAACATCAAGCCTGTCTAGTTCAAGAAGAATTTGAACAATGCTCTGAGGCACATAGTGTGATTCTTGGCGGGTCCTTCACAGTGCCAGGAGTTAGACTACCCTGTGGGTCTTCTCCAATTCAGAATATTCTATTATCATCAATCATTTTGATCACCAATCAGATTCTTTTCAAGAATCATATGATCAGCTGCTGCTTTTGCCATTTTCTGGTTATTATGAAGTGCAAAAACCAAAGAAGGCTTCACCCTCCCTAGTATGCTGGAGCTGACAGTATCTAAGAATTTCAAAAGGCAGCTCTTTGACTGGATCTGGTACAGCTGTCTTTTTGTGGTGGTATCTTGTGGCCATTAATGGGAGAAAGGAGAGCTGCAAGCTGAATTATATGCAGGGCAGTTTGCACCAAGGCTAGCTATCCACACACATGCATGCTCTTCTTTCTAGGTTGTTTTTTACAAGTGTGTTCTGGGATGTATATTACTGTCCCTGGATCAAGTTTCAATTCCAGTGTTGCAGTTGATGGCTCTTTAAAGACTGACTGAAGAACTAGTGCAGGAGAAAATATTTCACCCTGTGGAACAGCATGTTATTATTATATGAATGCTACCACCTCGGTTTGACTGTGTATGGAGTAAGTCTATATAATGCAGTTAATATTGACAAGACGTGCATTCAAAGACAAACTCTAGATCACTTCAGCAGAATGAACTAACAATAAATCCAGTGGATAAATTATAAACCTCCTTAAGAAACTATCCTCCTGAAGTGTGCAGGTAAGCCTAGAACATACATGTGAATACCTGGGTCTTGACAGAAAGGTGGTGAACATGTATAATATTCATTACATAGAATTGCAGTGACATTCCTCTTCCCTGAAAAGTCTGTAAGCCAGGCATGCATAAGAAGACACAAGAAAGAAAGGGTGATGACAGAAAATATAAAATTAATATATATCTATTGTGTTAGTTTGTTACAGAAAAACCAGTTCCCTATTTATTCCTAAGTTTCAGGATCACTCTGATGTGCCATCAATGTCAGTTCCCAGGGAAAACTGTGATCTTAGGAAAGAGGAAAGTGAATGGCTTTTACAGGCTGGAAATCAGATTTGTATGTGACTTGTTTCCAATGGCCTTTAGTTTGGCTGAAAAGTACATTTTTAATAGATGTGCAGGAACACAGTAATCTATCTTTGCAGGACATCTGGACCAGCAGAGCAATGGTATAATTTAAAATGTCCTTTCAAAATTACTATTATACTAATAAGTCACATCAGTACAAGGCAATATTGTACTAGTACTGGTAATTATCTGGAGATTTGGTGAAGAAAGAGAAAGCAGCCTGGTTCTTCTCTACCTTAAATTGGTTTAAAACATCAATAGCACATCAAAATGTAGGGGTTTGTAGTGGTGTATAAGTGGTATAAACAATATATAAGAATGTGCAGTCACTACTAGCAGCCCAAAAGAAATCCATTTTGTTTAGGACTGACATTTAAGGGCAGGAAAAATAGACCAGAACAGAACATAGTAAGCAAAATTGTTAAAATGATCACACTGTGATAACAGAAAATTTCTCCAGCAAAGAATGAATGCTAACTATCCAAGTTCAAAAGTGCTATAATGTCTTGGCAATTTAAGAACTTCCACTTCTGGGGGCAGGTGTGATGGGCAAGGCAGGTGCCTCCCTCCTGCAGGGCTATCCTTGGTTTACCCCGTGGGACCCTGCCTTGGCCAGTGCCTGGGGCACAGCATGGTGGCAGCTGGGTGGGAAACCTTCTACCCCAGGATTCCCAGGCTGGCTTTACTGGAAGGAGACCCTGCAGGAGGTGCCAAATGGGGACAGAGGTTTCTGTGCAGAGACTGTCTGGCTCCTCCAAAGGCACCAGCAACCCACCCAGCCATCAACAGCCTTTGAAAAATTTGGGATGGGATTAGACAAGGAAGGCAGGAAGGAGGAGCGGGGCCTGAGAGGGTGAAAAAAGGAAGGGTGAAGGCTGGAGGTGGGTGCCTTGCAGTGGGGGAAGCACCCACTAAGGCAGCAGTGCACAGGCTGGTTGATTTTCCCTGAAAAATTCAGAAATAAATGTAAAAAATATATTATCATAAGTCTGAGTCAGGAGAAGAACTGACAGCCAGGAGGATAAAACAGACCTGGAGGGAAATCCCCAAATAGCTGAATTGCAGAAGCTTCATGCTCTGGAGCAACCCAGCCTACAGCAGTACTAGAAGAACTGGCAATGGAGAGAGAAAATTGTCAGCTGGAAAGTCCTACCTCCATCAGGCAGAGCAAGCCTCAGTGCACTGGGGAGCAGGGACAGACTTGTCACCAAAGAGAGGCACTGCAGAAAGCAAAGTGGTGGGAAGGCAGAATTAAGTCCCTGATGCATAAGGGAGATTTGGTGATGATGATAGTCCAGCTTCAAACAAACCCATCCCTGAAAGAGTCCTCACAAAGGGAAGGGGTCAATATTTTAAACATTGCCAGGATGCATTTCCCTGCATTGGACCTTGGACCTGGAGCTGTTGGAACTCAGAGATTGCCACACTTCAGAGGCGTCTGTGCAGCTCATGGGGGTCCTGATGCTGCCGGCTGCAATGTGGACTGTGGGTGTCCTAATGCACCTAGGGTCACCATGACAGAGCTGGAAGCATAGGGAACACCATGTGCATGACACATGCTTGGGAACAAAGCAATGGCAAGGTCATATGCACCTCGTCTGGTCTTGCAAGTCTGTGAAGAAATATGGGAAGAACAAAGCCAGATGTGATTTCCAAGCAACTGAATATTTTGTGAAGCAATGTGTGATGACAACATTTCCAAAGTGGAATTAGGATTGTATACGCTTGCTTTCAGTCAGTTTTTCTGGGTTTAAGTTACTTTAATTTTATAATTGTTTTCTGCTTGTCGAAGTATTGTTAAAATGTACCACCATTCAAACTTAAATAATTTATCTGCCTTCAGCATCTGCATTTCTGTGGTTGTGTGCACTTCACAGTAACACAGAGTTATCAGCACACACTTGGGTGTACACCCTGTGACCACAAAACCACCCTGTTCTGTTCCCTGTGCAGAAGAGCAGAGTGCCTTACAGCCAGCACAGGCTCACGTGTTTCCCAGTGGAGCATCAGGATGTGGAAGGCAGAAAGACTTGCCAGTGCCTGAGTAAGAGTATTTGGGCCAGCACTGGACATCTGCCTATGACTCTGAAAGGATCATGCCATGAGAATAGCTAGACTTCAAACTGTAGCCAACACTGGGCTTAGACTAAACCACAGGAACTAATTTACTGTATAGTAGAGGGAAAAGCTGGCATAAATGTATACTGTGTATTATCTCTTTCTTAACAGGGTTACACTAACACTGATAAAAATATCAATCCATTCATCTGAACAAGAAAAACAGCAAACCGTCGAGTGAATCCAGCCTAATTCTTCTTTGTGGAGAAATGTTCCCTCCCCCTCAGCCCTTTACATGCCCCACTGAGCAGGGACAAAAATTTTCAAAACAATGATGGTAAAAGAATTTCAAGTCCTGTATCTGTTTTCATTTAGTAAATACTTACCAAGCTATTTCAGATATTTTGAAGAGGCATTTTTTTCTTCATTTTTAGCAGACAACTTGCAGAACTTACTAGTACAAATGTAGTGATCATTAATTGGATATCCCAGAAAAGAGTTGATGTAGTTTAAATTCAAACATAATAATAGAACTGATGTAATTGTCTTAATAAAATCTATATAAGTATCCATACTGTGTTTTCTCTTTACCTGAAGAAAAGGAACTGGTACCCACAGATGAGATGAGCCATGTTGGATTTACAAAAAAGCAGCATCCTAAGCATTCTGTTCTGACTCCTAGCTCAAAACACTGCATTTTTGACGGTATGCCATGAGCTCCATTGTTCAAGTTGTTTAAAAGTACTTCCAGAGAGTATCACTATGTGTACCAAAACCATTCTGATAGCAGACTTGATAGCTGCAGACAATGATGCTCTGGTGTGCCTGCGAATGAATTTCAGAGATATCCTTTGAGAAACCAAGCAACCAAAATTGCAACAAACTATATTTCCTTTGTATATTCTGTACTGATTTTGTCACAAAGGGAAAAAAAATGTTGCCCTGTGCAGACATAGATAGATTCTGAACTCTCTTCCAAAGACAATTTTCCTCTACTGAACATATAAATCCTAACTTAGAATTACAGCAGACAGAATAATTTGTTATAGTTAACATTTTTTTCCTGCAAGCCTCTAGTTACTCACTTTCTGATTTTATATATTAATTCTTTTTCCAGAACTCTTTTGGAGCAGAGTCATGATTCTTCTTTAGTAATTCTTGGCAAACACAAGCAGCACTTACCACACACGCCATGGCTTCACTCTTTTATAATCTATATTTTTAATACAAAAGTTCTTAATTTTCAGTGCACAAAAGCCATGATATTGTTTTCATTTCCCAGTGAACACTACCCTAAATATATTATTTCAGAAGGTGTACACAGGCATGTTGCTAAAATGAGGCTGGATTCAGAGTCATGGCAAAAATACACGTTTGCACATTCAAAATGTGTTACATATGAATATTCTCAAATTTGTTTAGAATGCATTCTTCCTGTTACACTGCTGCCAGCAAACATTTTTTGTTAGAATACTTCCAATGGGATTACATAAAAGGAAGGCACACACAGCCAAAAAAAGTTTATTTTTATGTGATCAGATATTCATGGAAATTCTTTGCCATGTTAATGAAAACCTTTTTCTTTCTGTTCTGAGAGGATTTTCTAGATCCACTGGTATTGTTTCTGCCAAGACATGTTGTGTTAACCTGTAATGAGGCAGCGTGGAAGAAGCAGAAGTCATGTTTATTTGCACTTGTAGTCTGATTCAGCCAGGTCTCCAAGGTAAGGACCATGCCTCTACAGAGCAGCTTTGTACAAATAATAAGTGTTAACAATGAAAATTGTGACAGACTTTACATGTATTTTAATAAAATATTAGATTTTTTAAATTTAAGAAAAGTGTTGCAAAATCTAGACATTAACAGCACCCAGGATAAATCTGTGTAGGGAATCATTAAAGCACGAGATCATGAAAATTAACAAATTTACTATAAATCTGCAAAAGTAGCTGGTTTTAAAGGGTGTGGCAATGGAGAAGGTTTGAAGAATGACAATACTGGAATTCCTTAAGGATCTTGGCATCACTCTTGTTTTAAATTTTCAATAATGATTATTTAGGACTGTAGGAAGGAAACCTGAGCATGACATCAATGTAACAAGATACGGTGTTATGATGACAGAGCTGGAAGGTATTGTCAAGGCAGATAAAAATTGGGGTATCATACAGAAGAGATTCTGAGGAAAAAAATTATAAAAGCAGGATGAAATTCAGTAGCTGAAAATAGGATGTCGTGCATAAAGGATTTATTACAGTATTCTGATACAAGGAAAAGACCTTTTGCTGGAAACGATTCGGAAAAAGAAGGATGTAAGTACACCTCAGCCCATGGGAGGTTTGCTGTGCATCACAGGCATAACACAGAGGCAGACGGATGGAAGGTAGCACCAGGATGTAGCCAATGTAGTATTTCCACCAGAAACAGGGAAGGCCATGCCAGTTTACAATTCCTTAATTGTGGTTCAGTGCATAACTGAATCACTCATGCTTAGATGGGCTGAATTGTGAAATGGAATAATGAGGGAAATTAGGACTCTGTTATCATCTGACCTGAGAAAAGATGGCTTTGCATGTTAGTGAAATAGAAGTTGGAGGTGGTCCTCTACATTGGACTGTACAAACACATCAGAAGGAATACACTTGAAATGGGGACCATGTTATAAACCTTCAGACCCAGTGGTTTCTGGAACAACCTAGCAAGTTGTTCTGGGGTCTCTGGGGTCTCTCTTGTCAAGAGGCTTTTCATCTCCCTATTTACATAGTGACAAACATTGTTCTCTGTCAAAATATTCTCAGAGATGGTTTTCCACTGCTTCAATGATAGGGTGGCACAGACACACCAGCTGTGTACTAGATCCCTTGGGGATTTTCTAGTGGTTTATGAGGAGAAGCTGGTTTATTAGTGGTCATTGCTTGCACAGAAATTTTGTTTCCACTGGTGAACAGGAAGATGCTGATTGGATGGATGGATGGGTGCAGCCCAGGGGCCATGTGTGGTTACAGGACTATCAGAATACCACAAATACATAACCACTTCATACCCTTTACTGTGGCATTCATACGTGAGGAATCATTTGTACAAACACAGCAGAAACCTAAGAAGAAGGTATGCAAAGAGTAGTTATTATCTAAGAAATAGAAGAGAAAAAGTACAGTCAATCAGTTCACAGCAGTTCCAGTGAGTCAGTGGAAACACCATCAGATAACATCCCCTGACCCATATGGCACCACAGCAATGAGCATGTCTCGCCTGTTGCAGCCATCCTGGCATCAATGCTAAAGGCACCTCTGCCCTCTTCTGCCTCATCCCCCCACATCACCTCTCTGAATAGCATTAACAATGTTTCTCCAGCAGCCTGGGGGCTCCAGAGCCTTCCCTTTCCCCACAAAGCAGAAAAGTGAGGTGATAAAACCAGATGAGCCATTTTCGAGTGGAGGGGAGTGTGACTACGCTTGCTAATCATGAAGCCAGGTAGGAGGGTGCTGCAGCAGCAGAGCTTGGGACTGGAGACAGTGGTGCACAGGAAGCTCTGCATACCTGTGCTCTTCACTTCACTCTTGACACACTACTTTTATTTTACCAGGAGACAAATTTTACCAAATTTTACCAAATTTTTTTGCTTTATTCTTCAAGAGGCCACACTTTGCAAGCATCCATGTCTTCAAGAGAAAAAAAACAATCTGGGAAAAACAAGTTGCCTTCTCCTTTGCCACATATTTTATGTTGTCTAAAACATGAGGATGATATTCTGAAAATCCACAATTGGGACACAATTGAAACGTTGGACATTTTTTGGAAAGAGAGGCAGGTGACATGTCATTAGTCCCTGGGATGTCACAATGCCAGTGGACCTGTCAGATGGCTTTTACAGGACAAACTAACAGGCATACCTCCAAAAGGTGGCATTCTGCAATAAGATCTCAGTATGATCTCTACACTTTATAGGGGTTTTTAAAGATGACAGTTCATGCACCCCAGGACACAAAAATCTCATATTGCAGAAGTAGTGCAAGAATGCCAAGTAGCTGGCAGCACGTTTATTCCTCAGAGGTAGGAGAGAGAGAAATGGGTGTAATGAATCACTGTAAGTAGTTACAAGAGGCAGGGAATTGCTAACAGGCTTTCTGTGCTGCCAGGGCTAAGATGTAAGTACCCAATCAGTAATTACACCCAGTCCTTGCCCTCAGCCATAAAGAAATGAAGCCACAGCCAGCTCATAACTCCCCACATAAACCAAAATGTATTTCAAACATTTTAAGGAGCAGTGATTACCAGAATTCCTACTCTAAGCTGCCTTACCTGCCACCTTACTTCTAACCACCTAAGGGGGATGGTGCTGCCTATATTTTTAGATTTACAGTCTTAGCCTCACAAAGCACTTGAGTTTTGTGCCATTTATGCAACACATTACAGATAGTTTTTGCTTAATTGCTAGGCTGAAGCTTTTTCCAGTCCAGTTTTCAATCTCTTCTGTGAGAAGAGTAAGAAAAGTCCTGAGAGGTGAATTTTCATTTTTACCTCAGCACTTCACTTTAAAAAGCCCTCCAGATTTTTAAGTATGAGCAAAAAAATCTTGGAGCATCTGGCTTTCAAGACACATCACACAAATATACGTATTACCATCAGCTTTCTTTATACAGCTACCATTTACAAATCAGACTAGGCATCAGCCACAACACAATAAGAACAACATAATTTTAGACAGAGTTTTTGGACCCTCAGCCTAAAACACAGCTAATTTTTAAAAGCTTTCCAGAAAGCATGACTCAACTGAAGATTTCCCCAAGCTGTTAAAGGCATCCATGTTAGGGAATTCTGTCATGAATTTTTCTAAAATTATGTTCTAAAAAGCTCCTTGGAAAACTTACTTTTTCCCCTTCTTTCTCCATTTCTCAGGCACTCATATGTATTTTATCCAAACATACTTAAAGATATACCATTTTGGTACTACAAAGAGCTTTTGCAAGCTTGTATCAATACTGATGATCAGTGAAATGCTTTTTCAACTCCAGGATGTAATTTCCACAGAGAAGGAGGAACGAAGAACACACATGATTGAGCTGTTTGGTCAAAAACCAAAAGAAAAACTAATGTAAAAATCTCAAAAATCATTCCAAACTGCTCTTCTCAGGCAAGGCTCAGCAGTTTCTACAGCTCCCATCACTACACCATTCACAAAAAAGCCCTCTTCAGGGTTTGGCTTTGCAAACAGATAAAGGAAGATGAACTGGGTCACATTTAGCGGCTCACAATGTCGCCAGCGTCTCTTTTAATTTAAGCACTCAAGTACCCCATCTAACTTCTCACAACTTCAAGAGTTTATTTGCATAAAGCCAACAAAGAGTATCTCTGTCAGCGGTACACATGAGGCTGTGTCATTCATAAATGTTTGTGAGATGGAGAAGTTGACATGTTTGCTTGAGAATAAGCATCACATTAATTAAAAATATTCTCAGGGGAACAAAATATAGGCCAAAGCAATTGAACTGAGTGCCCTCTGCCCTGTTGTTCAGAAGTCTCTGGGGCAAAGCCAAATGAAGTATAATTAATATGCCTGGGAACCCATAAACAAACGAAAGGGGCATGGTGGCAAGTGGGATTTCAGTGTCCTTTACATCTAGGTTTATCTGAGTTGATAGCTAATAAATACCTGTGGAAGTGCTTATCTGTTGAAAATTATTTCCCTTCCAGAGCAATGTTTCTCTAGAGACAAGTTGTGCTATGCACGAAGCAGAAAAATCTTTTCCTGGAAAGCAGTGGTGCCAAAAAATATACTACCACAGACATATCTTGAGCCAAAGCCAGTGAAGATTTTTGGCTAAAGTTGCATGCACCTGAAGTGGAGATGTCCTTCGTACTGAAGTCTTTCCAAGGGTGATTGTAGCTTCAATCAGTGCAGGGATCATGGGGACATACTAAACAGCACAGTATTACACACTCTGTGTTCATATTGTAAAGGCTAGTGTACAGCACAGTATTTTACAACTCAATGCAATATTCATGGAGACCAAAGCACAGCTGAACTGGAGCCTAACCAAGCCAAAATATAACTTTATTTCTTTTCCCCACCACATTACACAACAGGCAAAGCTAGAAATAAGTAGGCAGTAATTTGGAGCAGCTTCCTGTTTAAATGTCATTTAGCCCAGGAAAATCTGTCATTCCAGCCAGGTGAATAAGAAGTATCTTGAGTAACCGGTATGAGATTTCCCTAATTTCCCCTCAGCAACTCCTTTCTCAAAACCTGTGCTTTCCACACTCTTGCTACCAATTTAGCATCTCTTGCTAATGTAATGGGGATCCTAACTCCATGAGGAATCAGGTTGGCAAATCCCACTTGATAGCATCGAACCCATGAAAGTGCCTGGAGAGGAAGAGACAGGGCTAAACACATACAATCCTGCACATAATTTTTTTTAAGTCTGATCAGGTAGGCAAAGAGATCAAGACGAGAAAACATTTCCTATCTGCTCTCTCACCTTGCATTTCAAAATAAACCAACACTTTAAAAAAAAAAAGTAAAAACTAACAAAAACTAGTGGTTGAAAAAGTAGCTGCTTTGTTTCAACCCTGATGTGTGGGCACTTGCCTTTAAACCATAGCATTTAGGTAGCAGATTGGTAGTTAATATTATTGTCATGCTATGAATGTTTTACTTAAAACATTAACTGAATATGGAAAAATAGTACTGCATCCTTTTATCCTATTGACTGAAAGTAATCTTATCAATTAAATTATTTTCCTAGCAGAAGATTTGTTTTTGCAGTCTGAGCTAGTATCAAATACAAAAGAAAAATGCATTTAAGTTGAATGACAAGCATTGGTGGTGGCAGAGGGAAGAAATGTGGGAATAAAAGACAGCTGACTATGGCCTCCATTTTTAGGGTGCATAATTGTTCCAAATATTCCTTTGAAGTTTGAGATCGGGTGTTGGTTGGCATAAAAGGCCTTCTCACCACAACTGAAACATAGAAGAATTTTATCTTTCAGTGTTACTTATTCCAAGTTTAATTAAACTTCATTCAGCTGTGGTATGGCTTAACTCCCTTGTGACTCAGCTCTGACAATAGACAGGCAAAAATACCATTATGTCAGCATCATGCAGAAGACAGTGAAGCAGCATCAAAAGTTCAGAACAAAGGAATAAGGGAGTCCACATTGCTGTATTTACCCGAACTGGTCCTGCATCTACTGAGATTTGTATAATCATTGGTTTAGTGACAGGCACATGAAGGAAACAAACTGGTAGAGAACTGAAAGCCACTGAGAGAAGCTACCTATACGGCATGTGTGGACTGAAAACCTGAAAGCACATAAATGTTCCATGACTGTGAGTACAGGATGAGATTGCTAGCACGCATGCTAAAAAACTCCACCAAGCAGTGTCCAAATCTCCCAACAGAGTAGGAAAAATTAAATTTTCTACTCAAAGGCTGTGGGCAAAGTAAATATTCTTTATAGTAGCATTATACAGAAAATTATAAAGAAAAATATTTCGTATCTGCACCTTCCCTTTTTTACTTAAACAATGGTTTTTTTAAGGCACTATATACATACTAAAAGTATTAGTAAGTTTAAGAATAAAAAATACCGCCAAAAAATTATGTGCAAAAGCAAAGAAAATAGAAGAAAATTTCTACAATAATGAACAACATTTTCAAGAACTATCAATGGAAAACAGCCAATTTACATATACAGTGTCTGTGTGTAAAGAGGTGATGCAGTAGCAAAGGCAGAATAATGACTGCAGAGCAATGAAAAGCATCTTTCTTTGTTCAAGCAGAAAGCCAAGGTCAGTGCCACATTTTGGGTATTGTGGAAGACATGCCTAGCTATCAAAAGCAGCAGTTTTCCTGAGAAAATGTCTGAATTAATTCTTTTTTTTATCATTCATTCTGGATACCTCAGTCAAAGACATTTTAAGATGCTGTGGTGGCACAGTATGCTGCCACCTATGACATCTGTGACCTAAAATTCAAAGGCCTACTTCAGGAGCACAGGTTATTTCATAGAATCATAGAATAATGAAATCATGGAAAAGACTTCAAGATCATAGTGTCCAACTGCTAGCCTAGCACAGCGAAGTCCACCACCAAACCACATCCCTCGGTAGCACATCTACATGTCCTTTAAATATCTGCAGGGATCATGATTCAACCACTTTCCTGGGCAGCCTGATCCAGTGCTTGATAATCCTTTCAATGAAGAAATCTTTCCTTATATCCAGTCTAAACATCCTCTGGTGCAACTTGAGGCCATCTCCTCTCTCTTCCTATCCCTTCCTGCTTGGCAGAAGGGACTGACCCTCCCCTCATTACAATCTTCTTTCAGGTAGGGGGTGACAAGGTAGCTGTAGAGAGTGATAACCTTCCCCCCCAAGCCTCTTTCTCTCCAGACTAAACAGTCCCAGCTTGCTCAGCTGCTCCTCACAGGACTTGGGTTCCAGACCCTCCCCCAGCTCCACTGCCCTTCTCAGTGTATGCTCCAGCGCCTCAGTGTCTCTCTTGTAGGGATGGATCCAGGACTGAACAGAAGATTTGAGGTGCAGTCTCACCAGTGCCAAGTTCAGGGGGCCATCCCTGCCCTGGTCCTGCTGG
>VWZQ01010433.1:0-24523 GCA_013397015.1 Myiagra hebetior | reverse complement strand
CCCCCAGCTCCACTGCCATTCTCAGTGTATGCTCCAGCGCCTCAGTGTCTCTCTTGTAGGGATGGATCCAGGACTGAACAGAAGATTTGAGGTGCAGTCTCACCAGTGCCAAGTCCAGGGGGCCATCCCTGCCCTGGTCCTGCTGGCCACACTATTGCTGATACAGGCCAGGATAACATTGGCCTTCTTGGCCACCTGGGCACAGCTGGCTCGTGTTCAGCCTTGGCTAACCAGCACCTCCAGCATCTTTTCTGTCAGGCAGCTCTTGCCCAAACCTCTAGTTCTGCTACTGTGTATAGTGTGGCACAAGAGGGTTTTGGCATGTAAACCATCTTCAAGGAGCCTTAAGCTATCCTTCCTTCATTAGTTTTAGCAAATCCCTAATGAGCTTGCTGGACTTTAAGAATTCCTTTCTGTGGTATGCAGCTTTGCCCATGCGTGACTTATTTCAGAACCAAGTTCCATCACCATTTTTCCTTTCACACATTCAGTAGCCTTGTACCATGCTCTGATTATTCAGAGGGAAACACTCCCAGCTGGAACATTAAGAAGATAGTTTTGAGGCTATCAAAATTTTACTCTGTCCTGCAGACTGCAGCACTTACTTTCCAATTAATTTCCCCAGAAACCTTTTTAGCTGTAAATTATGATGTATTCTTTAAAGAAAGGGTATTGTGTATTCTTTCCTTCACCTTTGTTCTTTCCTTCTTTCATATCTTCAGTAGAACAAAGAATAGATACTTCATCAATAATTGCTTCTCATGAACTACTAACTGAGTTGTTGGTACAAATACACCACAATTTCTTTACCATGAGTAATGTAACTGTCAAGTACCAAGTTACCTCATTTGAGATTTGCTGAAGTGCACTTGAAGATCATTGCAACAATACTTTTAAATAACAATTAAAGCTAATACGTTGTCTTTATGTTCTAATATTTTTCTTATGTATCTATTCTGTATTAGTAAATGGATTAGCACAGGTCCAGCTGTGCTTAGATATTGTGCTGAAGTCATTAGACTCTGCAGAGAGGATTGTGTGAACACAGCTATGCTGCTTCCAGATCTGAGATAGCTTTGTACAACCACAAGGATTTTTTCATCCCACCAGTAGCTCTGATATCATAAAAGAATTCAGATCTGCATGCAAAACCAGATGCAGAGTGTTTGCTTTTTCTGTACTGATACCCTAATGCAGACAGGGAGATGGATATGTCACAAGGGACAAAATTTTGATCTTGAAAACCTTCCTTGTACATTGCCCAATGCTGGTTGTGTTTATCTGTTTGACTAAAATTTCCGCAGGCATTGAATGCATCTTAGGAGAAAATCTACTCCGAGTAGCTTTTTGTCTATTTTCTGTTCAACTACAGTGAAGAACCAAACCCCTGGGAAGCCATCTTTTCAAACTTCCAGGTAAGCCTTTAGCACACCTTCCACATATGCACCAACCTTGACTTCTCAGAAAATGAGATTTCATGCGGGAAAAAAAAAAAAAAAAAAAAAATTATGATTTTTTTCCCAGATCCCAGAATCATTCCTAGTTCACCATTATTCCCATATTCANAAAAAAAAAAAGATTATGTGATTCTGATCTTATAATGAAGATTATTTCCCAAACTCCCTTGCCTCAGATGAAAAGCCTAACCATTGGGATAAATAATCACGCTTTCCATTTGCTATTCTACTTACTCTTATGTTCTTCCTGCAGAAGGGCATTATGCCAGCAGGAAGGATGCCTCCAAACAAAAATGTCCCACGACTTGATAGTTTGAACATTATTCTGGAGAGAAGACCAGCGTGTTACTTAAATGCTTGTATTGGAAGGAAGAAATTAACTCAGGCCTCCTACTTCTAAACCAAGGGGTTTTTTATTATAAGGCTATTCTACAAATACCGAGTAACCCTTCTCCACTTTTTTTTTCTACAAAAAAATCCCCAGCTCAGCTGATTAAAGTAACAGATAAAGGTGACTACCCATAGGAGGAAGTTCAGGTTTGTGGATCCCAAGATGACAAATGTGAATCAGCTTCAGGAAGATTCAGTCTACCCATTCTTCATTAGCTTTAGTAAATGCCTAATGATCTTGCTGGACTTTGAGAATCTCCTTCTGAAGTATCCAGCTTTGCCCATGCATGACCTACTTCAGAACCAAATTCCTTCGTATTTTCTTACCTAACTCCACTAGACCTACACCACACTCTGACTATTCAGTGAGGAAAAAAGTCAAAGTGTCAGTTAATTTAGGGGTCCAATTGTGTCAGCCTGTGAAGCTAGAAGTGATCACAGACAGCAACTGCTCTTTGAAAACAGTTAGAAGAAGGAGCCTGTGGGGAAAAAAGCATGCACAGAAACTTACCCACATGATCTCCCAGACCCTAACACCACATGCCTGGGCCATTTATTGAAATAGAGATGTTCTCAGTGTATTTAGTAATCTTCAGTGGATTCCCCTTCCAAGAAACTGTCCAGCACCCCTTCAGTAATAACATAGAATATAAACCAAAGTGCTATATAGCTAGTGAAGTACATTCATGTATTTTATAGACTCCAGAGAGCCCTACTCTTCAAGTCTGGAGTGATGACATGCTCATGTCATGGCATAGCAGTCCAGTTGCCTAACTCTGGACAAAACAAAATCCGTAAAATCTGTTCAAAACTGCTCATACCTTCATTATACTTTAAGGTGTGGAAATCTGGGACAGATATGATAAAACTCAAGTGTGTAAGTGCTGGAGACTCTTTCGCAAAGTCCAAAAATGAAAGCACATCTGTTGCTCTCTTCATCTGAAAGCTGTTTACTTGCACAGCTATTTCTTGCCTTTGGTGGTGCATTTGCTCCTCTTAGTCTACAGCAGTTACGGGATTAGCTACAGATAAAACATATAGACCTCGACCGAAGTATTATGATTTGTTTGACATGTTGGTCTATATTCCCTTAAAAAAGCCATCACCTTTGACATTTTCTTGTATTTTTCTAAACTTTTTTCTTTAATAACAGAACTCAAGTAAAACTGAGCTGAAAGTTTCCGTCCTTTCAGAGTCAGCTATACATTTACCATTTCATTAACATGGTTTGTACAAATAAACACAGGTATTAAATCAGAATTCACTCTGATGCTTAGTATGGACACAAAATTCTACAACTTAAACAAATGCTGTAGTCTATGTAGTTATCACTGTAAACAGACTATCAGAAGAGACTTGTTTAAGAGAGATGTTACTATCCTTGACTTTCTTCTGGAAGAAGTCTTCACACTGAAGACATTAAACCTGTTTGTGAAACATCACTGGAGCTGCCAAAGTAAAGAAGAATGAAGTACACCCTTAAAAGCTAGCTGACCTGCTCGGGAAAAATATGTATTAAATCCTCTAAATCAAATCATAGTAACTCTCATGTGTTGGGGGTTTGGGATTATTTTCTGTTGAATTAAGCCCTAGAACTACACAGTCTTTTAAAATATGCTTTCCAAGCAAACTAGCAACATAACACAATAGTATCATTCATATCTGTTTGGTATGTTTAGCTAAAGCCTCATATGCAATTGCCTTATTAAATTACCTGGTGTTTTCTGGTATTTTGCTTAGTTTTGCTGTAGTAGAGAACCAGTGCAGCTGTTCCTCCAGTTTTGAAATTTGTTCCTCTTTTTTTTTTCTCTCTTTTTTAAGCTTTGCTGACTGCAAGCCAGTGAGTGACATGAAACAGTTCAAAGATTCTGACTAAAATTTTAAGAATCTCCCTTTTCAAACGGCAAGGATAAAAAGCTCTTGTATTTTATTTTTTCTTAGAACAACAAAATAAATCTAGGAAACTGATGGCTACAGCACAAATACATTGTGTTTTCTTACTCAAAGCAATAAAAAACACAAGCTATTTTTTCTTAAAACATGTAAAGGTTTGAAGAATTCTTATAGAAAAATAGCAGCTATACCTGACAAACACTGCTTACATTATCTAGTAAGGACTTGAATATATTGTCTGTTTTCTTTAGATGAATATACATATCAACTTCAAGCCAATAACAGAAGCCATGAAGTCATCCAGGAATTTAGCTAGCAGAAGAAGCAGGGTACAAGAAAAGGAATGAAGGTAATAAAGTTTACAGATGAACTATATCAATTATTGCAGGAAAACTTACTGGTGTATGCCACAAGGCCTCACATTTCCTCCTACACTCTGCAGCTCAGCTTGTCCCATGTGCACAGGTGTGCTGGGGATACGTGGTGATGCTGGGACACTCATGTTTGCCTGGCTGCACTAAACCTGGGCTGTAAGGGTACCGTGACCCATTTTCAATCCCACCGCTAGCACAACAATCAATCTCACAAGCAGAAAGGGAACGCATCTGACACACCTTTTACAATACATGTGCTTCTTTCACCCTCAAGACTCATGTATTTATTTTCCATTTTGCTCAATACTAGCAGGCACAAATTACTTTCCAGGTTTATGTGAATTCCTGGTTGACCAGGCACCGAAGGCTTTCGTGGTTTTCAGCCGTATGTTTTCTGTGACTCATTTTGTTCGTAAGCTACACAGCTTGCTCACTGCAAGATTTGTGGGCAGTATTTGCCTACAGCCTGTATTCTGGCACACTGAGATGCTCTTAAAACAATCACTATTGTTGGCAGTCAGACACATGTGTGTACTTCCCCCCTGCCCTGATGCAGTGGCCAAAATGAACAGAGCCCTGCATTAGACCCAAAGGACCTCTTGGAGAACAGATGTCCCATGTGGAACTATGCTGGCTGCCCATAAAAGGCACCTCTTGGCCTGGTGTTTGCCCCTGAAGGGAGGAGCACAACGTGTCTGGGTGTTATCCAAACACACAGAAAGTTAGTTAATGCCACTATTATCCCAACAGATGGGCATAACTCTGAGCTGATCAGAGGCTGCATTTTGACATAGTTGCCAGCAGTAGTATGTCCAACTGGGGGAGTCAAAAGGGTCTGTCAGCTCTGAGCTTTCATGCTTCTGGTTAAAGACATGCCCTGCTGCTAATCTTGCTTTTCCCAAACTAGATTAGATTTAAGACATTCAAATGCCTTTCCCATGGCTTCACAAAAGCATTCCTTATCTCAGGCCTAAAACATCAGGCACAGTAGTGCCAGGCCAGTGTGTGGTCACAGCCCCTGGCCCATCTTTTTATTCTTGTCTCCCCACAGAACCTCGGCTGGATAAGTAGGTGGGATGAGCCTCACTCTTCTCTAGTGATGGGAACTGTAAGCCAGTTAGGCTGATACTTACATGGATATGTAAGGCAGCACAGACTTCTTGCTGGCAGTCAAATGCTACGGATGAGTCACACCTGCACAGCTGACTAGAAGGTGAGCTGTCAAGGGCTACCATGACAGCAAAATGCTAGACACACTGTTAATTGCCTGTTAATTGCTGTGCTGCTTAAAAATGGACTAATGAGAAGTTTGTGATTCAAACTCCTGCAGTGTCCAGTTGTCTGCCTGCCTTGCTTGAGGTCTCATTCTTCAGCCATAACACTGCCACATGTCAACCTGACTTCTGACATCCAGGGCTGGCTCTGGCAATCATTTCTGCCAGCCTAAGTGCCACCTGAAAGCAGCTCCCAGCAGAAAGAAAACTGATGTCACTTGACGGTGCATATTGCTGGGAGACATAATTTTTTTCTTTCTCTCTTACGTGTTTTGTCCATTACTGCTATTTTTATGCATTGTTGGGTTTTGCCTTTTACCTGCAGCCACTACCCTTAGAGATGACTCATTAATGAAAATCCCCCAGAAGTAAGTGTCACTCTTGTTCCTGGCACATGGCAAAAAACACTGATTCGTCACAGAAGCCCCAGCTTAATCACACACCCCTCAATCCCAAACGACAGTTCTGGGAGTGTGTCATCCTATGGTTGTTTCCAGCTGCTTATTCCTGGATGGCTATTTCCCTGAAATGTTGTTCATCTTTTCTGTGAAGCAGAGTTTCTCTGTAAATTCACATTATTGATGTGTATATTAGGCAATCTTGCTGCTCTCAAATATACTAGTTGTGTTTCAAATTAATTCCCACTAACAGAAAACATTAAGTTTTTTCAAAATAAAATCAGCAAAAGCTGAATCTAGTAATTATCCCTAGCAAAAAGTAGACCAAAAAAAAAAAAAAATCTTATGTCTGGATTTAAAAAATATATGCATTTTTCACTTGTGTCCACTACTGTCTTGGGGTTTTTGTAGCATATTATTGAATTACTCCATCGGGAAACTGAACACAGACATTGCTAAAACCAAGATTTTATTTACTTAGGACAGGTCATAAGAGGAAATTAGTAAAACAGTAATACAGAGCCTGCATGTGAGTTGAGAGAAAGCCTTACAGAAAATGACAGCAAAAAGAAAATTAAGATTTCCAGGTGCAATAATCTGTGTGTTTAGAAAAAACAAGCAAACAGCCATGGAAACATGTTTTCATCTTTTCTAAGTATCAATAAACAAATACTTGGAATTGTTCTTTATCACGATTTAGTGAATGCTCTGCACTACAAACATCAGATCCTCTGTTTGTGCCTGTGCCCTATGAAAGCCCACCATTCACTTATTTTATTTCCTAAAGGGAAGGAAAAAATTTGAATTTTGATCTCTGACAGCTGCATACAAGTCGTTTCAGGAGACATTGCAAGCACCCAGGAAACTGGAGTAGGGGCAAAAAAGCTTCAGGGGATCACAAGGCTCATATTGCTGCAAAGCAGTGCTGCAGCACGTCCTTGCTCACACCATCAGTCAGACCAGGGGCATGTCAGAATGTCCTGTACCTTCCACTCAGTCCATAAGGCCAAGTTGTCTCAGCAGAGAAATCAGAGGATGGCAGTAGCACCCAGTGTATAAGCAAGTCTCAAAAAATTGTCACAGAACCCAGTTACACCCATACAATCAAAAAAAGATTACGTTATTTCCAATGGTAATTGAATTCACACAATTACTCTCTTTTGAGAACACTTAGCTAATGCATTGCCTTATTTTGATCAGCAATTATGTAAACATTAACAGAAATGTAACAATGGGGTCATTTTTTTCAGACTTAAAAGCTGGAACCATACGTAACGAACCATCAAAACACCAAAGTGTTAAAGAACAAGTTAAACACTTTTAAAAGAATTCTAATTTACTTGTTACATGTTTGTATTTCTGTTTTGCAATTATCATGTTTGTATACATAAAAGAATTCATGGTTCTTTCAAACATTTTAGATCACACTGGCCCAAAATTTTACTAGAATAGTGCAAAAAAATCATAATAAACCACAAGAATGTGCACTGCTTTACATACTGGGTCTCAAGAAAACCCCCCAAATTCTAGAAAGGAGACATAAATACTGTGAAATTCATTTTAAGAGCAGGAAACTGTTACCTCTGTAGGTAGATTTACACATGCAGGAAACCTGTCTCTGACAAATGGTATGGAAAATAATACCTATTTGGAGAGCCCTGCTATGAAGCTTTCTGCAACTGTGAGAAGAGGCAGGTAGTTCAACTAATCTGTGGCTAACTGGTTTCACATTAACAAAAAATTTTCATTGCTTCTTCTCACATTAACACTTAACGCTGACCCCCAAGAGATCTACCACTTCCATCCAACCACAGGTCCCCTCTGTGCTCTTCTCTCCTTCCTGCAAGAACAAAGAGACCCTGCTTTATCCCCTCCCTGCTAAACAGAGATTTTGAAACAGATCACTTATGTCAATTTTTATTAATTAAGAGCTAGTTTCAGAGGTCATACCCTTTTCCCCCAAATGCTAATCCCCTGAGCTCTCATCACCTTGTTAAATGTTTAATGTTGTGAACATACACTGGTGAAAGCTGGGTCAGGTCAGCGACCTCTCTGATGGGGGAAGAGGCCAATACTGGAGATGCAATGGACGTCCCCCAAGGGCTGAAGGGGAGGAGGAGGCAAAACAGCTGCTAATCTGCCATAGCAGAGTGACAGCACATTCTCCTGGCACATGTTCATCTTAATTTTTGCAATTCCTCTCTCTTTGTTTTCTCGTGTGTACGTACATCATTTGCCAACTTAGTGTAGCCCAAGAAAACTAGACAGCTCTAAGAAAATAATTCATCTCCCTTTGGCTATAGAGACATGTACAAATATGATCAGAATTTTGATTAATTAATGGGCAAAGAATTCACTGAAACATTGTCAGCACAACCTGGTTTTGACACTGAAAATGATAGAGGATCTTTCAAAGCGTGGAGTGATGCCAGTTTGCATGTTTGGTTTTGGGTATTTTCCCTGCAGGAAATAAACACATGGAAGCAAAGGCCGACCACAAAGACATTCTCATTAGCTCAGAGAAACTGTCCTTGTCTCCAGACAAGAACCCACCTTGGTTAAAGAAACAGGTTTACTCAACAAAGCTGTTTTCAACCTTCATTGACTGGGATATTGTATAGGAAGATAGGGATGAGGTGAAAAGAGTTTTCATTGTAATTTAAATTATCCTGTTATTTCACATTAGTTCCTGGCAGACTCGAGAAAGTACTAATAGTGTGAGTTGAAAACTGAGGATCTCGTGCATTAAGGTTTAAGGATATCTGCAATTAAATGATCCAAAAACTTGGACAAACATGACACAAAAAGACAATGTGAAGGTCTTAACGCATGAACTTTAAGATTATTTTGTTCTGACAAACAACATAATGAGGAAAGTTTGTCCTCCTCTAACAAATAAACTATTTTTCCCCCCCCCACAGTCCCGATCAGCCAAAGGAATGAGAATATTGGGATATGGTTGGTGGGAGAGACAAATCTCTATTTGTGATCCTGTATCTCACACAAAATTGATTTTCCCTGACTTTCACTTTTGAGTTTTCCCAGATTTACTATAAGAAGTTATTTACTTTCTTTATGCCCTTTGCTCATTAAAGTTCCTCTCTGTCAGGAAGATGGCATGTCACATCTATAAGACACAGAGAACTAGAGAATAACTAGGGCTGGGAGGGATTTTTGGAGGTCACCTGATCAGATCTCTGCTCAGACCAAGGCAAATTTACCTCAGGTTGCTGAGGTCACGTTCAGTAGAATTCTGAGTACCCCCAGAGATGGAGAGTCCACAGCTGCTCTGGTCAACATTTGCCAGTGTTTGATCACCTCACGGGGAAAAAAACCCTCGTCATTTGATCAGAATTTTTTGTCCCTGTTCTGACTTGTATCTGTCTCCCTAACCCTCACACCTCAGTTCACACAAGAGAAAACAAAAAATCCAGATCCCCGTTTTGAGTGTGACTGAGACAAGGCAGCCAAAGCATGTTAGGGCTGCAGAAGGAATGCTCTCATGAGGAATTTCCAGTCTGGGAAAACCTGCAGTGCCTTGTCTGAGGCTCATCTGAAGGTTATGGCTTCATATGCTTTCTCTTACTAGTTTCCCAGGGAGTTGTTTACTTTCTTTTTAAAGTCCAACTGCACCTTCTTCTCTGACCTTCTGAGAACAAATTATTTGCAACCTTCCTGACACAATGAAAAATGGATCTACATTAACTAGAGACAGCCACTGTATGATGATCACAACATTTACATTGGATTCTTTTTCTGACCCTAGTGTTCACTTTGTCAAAGGTACATTAATTACTCACAACTTGCATCATATAAGTCAACATGAACATTCAGGTCAAGATAAAGCCTTGAGAATGTTTTCCTTCTTTTGTTTTGCAATGTACTTTCATTCCTGGGAATTAGTCTACAACACAGGGCAGGGTAAAGAGCTAAGCTGCAGAAATGCACAATGACAGCAGCAGAGTGCTTTATGATAAGGGAAGCCAAGCCGTCTTAGGCACTCTGTAACTCTGTTGTCAAGTAGTTTTTCAAGAAAACAAAAAAGTGATGAAGTCTGAGAGCTAGTGAGTAGTTTAAGCTTTGATTAGAAATTAATTTGAAACATTAGTGTAAAAAAAAACCTCAAGATTTCATGTTTGATCTTTCCTTCAAATTTAACACGTAGGTAGGAAAGAGCATGTTTGGTTAAGTGAAGACCATGTTTGATACAACAGCTTCTTAACACAGAGTCGAGAGATTACTTGGAAATACAGCCAATCGTGCCTTCATTTACAAGAGCATGATAATGACTATGCAATCAGGTAATGTGACACAAACTGTCATCACTTTATTCGTGTGTCACATCCAGCTTTCACTGAAAAACAGACGTGAGAGGTTTCCTGTGCGGAAGCTCAGAGATTAGTTAGTGTCTAATCACAGCCAGAGTCTGCAACATTCCATAGAACAGCCTACCATTATTCTGGGCGTGCTTTAAATGGGAAACCTCAGTCCCACTGCCCTGCTCCTGCAAGCGCAGCATCCCTCGTGCCACCACGTCCCCCTGGAAGCGCACTGCTCCGCGGAGAACGGGCCCGGGCCAGGAGCAGCGGCAGGAGGTGAGGAGAGGGCTGAGGGAAGCCTCATGGCCGCCTGCCAGGCCTGAAGGGAGCCCGAGGGAGAGGGGCCCGGGGACTGACACGGGGCAAGGGTTAAAGGAGTCAGGCTGAAAGAAGGTGGCTTCAGATTACATACCAGGAGGAAATTCTTTACTGTGAGGGTAGTGAGGCACCTCCTCAGTTTACCTTCCCCCTCTAATTTGAAGCTAAGTGGTTACTGGCTAAGGTAGCCCATAGAGCAGAAGGAAGGTCAGACATTCCCTTACTCCTAAGTTTAGCCTACAGTGCTGCCTGCATGAGGAGAGAAAGCACAATTTACATTCTATCACAAAAGGAGGAAACCAGGAGACAGATCATTCAAGCCCAACGTTACTATTCTTTAAGTCCCTGCTCACCAAATCTCTTTATTGCCCTTTGCTTAAGGCAGATTTCATTACAATGCTCTAAAACATCATAAAAGTGAATTATTTCATGTAGCAGGAAAATTACCTCAGCCTGGTTATCATTGTAGGCAAGAGCTACCTTGTGAGGCTGAAAGGAGGCCACAGTGGGTCATTGCTGTGCTACACAGACATAGAATTGTAGAATAGTTAAGACTGGGAAAGACCTCTTAGATCAACAAGTCCAACCATTAACCCAGCACTGCCAGGTCCACCACTAAACCATGTCCCTAAGCACCACGTCTGCATGGGTTTTGATCACTTCAGGGACCTTGATTCCACCACTTCCCTGGGCAGCCTGTTTCAATGCTTGACCACCCTTTCCTGACAAAGATGAACACCAAGTATTTAAACCAAGGGAAGAAACAAATAGGGGTAAACAAAAGAGGAGTACAGATTTTCATGCAATAAAACGGAGATTGAGAACTCAAAGAAGCTAGCTAAGCACAACAGCAATCACAGCCCACGGTGTAGAGGGCAAAAACAGTGATAATTTTACAGAGGGAGTCGGATCAATTCAGGACAGGGTATCTATCACACATTTACTTATGAAAGAGGAACTGAACCTTAGGGTCAGGGATAATTTCTTCCAGTCCTCTGTTCCCATGCAGTGTCCCCAGCTTAAAACAAAAGGTACAAATGTCCATTTGCAAAGGTATCCTCTACTTGTGGGATGCTGCATTGTAAAAGAATGTTCTGCATGTGGGCTTTAATCATGGTTGTTAAGTGCCATTACAGTGGACATGACCCTTTAATATCAAGGCTTACTGAAACCCAGCATCTGTGGTTTTTTCCCTCCTAGCCACCTCCTATTAAGTTCTTGGAAGTGCTCAGGTAACTGTCAGTAATCATAACCTGGCTTCCAATCTCATGAAAGAGAACTTTGTCATTATCACAGGCTTTAGAGAAACTACAATATAAGAGGGCAAAGCAAATTGCCACAGAGCCAGAACAAGCACTTGCTGTGAGTGACCTGTACTGCTACTGCGAACATGACAACATTTTGTACTAGCTAGCACATTACTGAAACCAGTCCAAGTTCCCCAGTTGTTCTGAGAGAAATTTAAGTAGGAAAGCAGTACTTCAGGCATACTGTGAAGAAGGAAAATGCTTACAGCATGAGAGGAAGACCAGGGTTTTGAGTGTTGACAGCACATACTGTCTATCTGAAGGGCACGATACTGCAGAGTAGTACAATCTATTCACAGAGAGAAGGAAAAGCCTAAAAATGGAGACAGATTGTGTACAATTAGTCGAAGTCATGCCACTGTTTTCTTATGACCCATAAATTCCATAAAAATTAGCCAGATGTTTCTCGAAGAATCAACAGCTTTGTGAAACGCATACAAATCATGGAAACCATCGGCATTTGTTGGAGGCAGTAGAAAGGGATGCTGAGGGGCTGCAACTACACCCTGCTATTGTGTGGGTCTGCAGCAGCTGCAGGTCTGCCCCGGTGCTTCTTGCAGAAGTTACCTCTGGAGAAGTGCCTGGTGTGGGAGCCGGCTGGAAGGGGGCGTTGGAGGGCCCTGGAGCCCTGCCTGCCTCTGTGCACTGTGCCTGCCTCTGTGTTGTCAGTCCCCACAGGCCTCATTTTGCCAGCTGAGGAGTGGTTTTTGGTGGGCTGCCTGTGCAGGTTGTAGTGCAGCTGTAGGGACACTCTGCAGACCCTCTCCATGGCCATCCTGCTGTGCAGGAGGGCAGACAAGCCAACTACATACACCTTGTAAATGGCTGTCCCCTCCCACTGAGTATGGCAGCTTCCCCAAAGATGGCTTGCAAGCATCCCTCCCTCTGGCCTAGCACCAGATGCAGGCAAAGCAGTATTTGTGCATGCAATAGGCTACATAGGCTGTCTTTTTGATACCTCCCAGGCAGGCAGGGCACTGGGAGTCTACTGCTGCCTTTGCTCTCCCTACCTGGGGTGGCTGGCTCAGGCTGCCATGCTTTGCAGCAGCATCACCCTCCCCCATGGCTTCCTTGACACCCAGTGCTTTGCCCTGACAAGAGACATGCGAACTGCTGCAACTTGTCTGGCAGAAAGGGCACATGGACTTGTTCTCCACCCACATAGGATGCATAGGTGGCAGAACAGGCGGAGTCAACGCATTTAGGCACACAGTTGGCCTCCTCCCAGCTGTCCAGGAAGATGGGACAGTAGTTGTCCAGCTCCATGGCCATGCTCTCCACTGGCTGCAGTGGCCTGTGGGGAGCTGGTGACAGTGGCTCCCTCTCACTGTCACTGCTGCAGGAGGTGTCACACTAGCAAGAGAAGAGGCGCCATAGCCACCAGCTGATCTGGAGATGGGTGATAAAAATGCCCAGGTCCTTCAGGAGGAAAACCCTCACAGTTTCTCAGAGTGAGGTGTCCCCTTCCAGCTCACCTCTGCTACTGTGAGTGCACCTCCTGGGTGTCCTGGATGCCTGAACCCAGGAGAGGGAAAGTCCTCCACCAACGCTGGGACTGGGCACAGACAGCTGCTACAAACAATTCTCCTCACTCAGTGTCAGTACCAATGGCCTTGTTCAGCACTCCAAACCTTGCCAAATACTCAGCTGGAGTCTGGATGTAACCTGGGTGAGTGGAACTTGGCACTGAATGAAAGCAGCAAGGATGCCTAATATCAAGCTGGAGCTTCCCCTGATGCAGCTTTGCATGATTCCTATGTGTTCTGTCACTGGGTCCCAGCAAAAAGAGCAGCTTCTCCATGCAGCCAGGGAGAGGATAGAGGAGTACTTGAAGGTCCTGCCTTTGCTCAGTGCCCAGACCTGCTGGTCTCCCCCATGTCAGAGCTTCTAGAGCAAGCTGAAGGTCCCTCTGGAGCCTGTATGCCTTGAATTTGTGCCCACCGGAGTCCACGCACAGAGGCTATGGCTGCTGAAAAGCAGCAAGATTGGGGGCTACTTTAAACTCAGGTTTGTTAGGCCCCGTGGTGGGAAGCTGCTGCCCCCAGCAGAAAGGCCTGGAAATAGGCAGCCTTGCAATGCAGAGGGGAAGTTCTGGAGACCTCAGTGCCAACAGGGCATCTTGACTGGGCTCCTGCATGGGCTTTTAAAGGAGAAGAAGGCACCTGTCATTGCTGGAGGGAAAGCCCATGAGGTGACAGAGTGGTTCAAATTGGAAGGGACTTGCAGACGTCAGTTCGTCAAGTGTTCATGCTCAAGCAGGCTCATGCAGAGCATATTATCCAGGACCACCTCCAGACAGCTTTGAATATCTCCAAGAATGTAGGGTACAGCAGCTTTCCAGGAAACCTGTGCCAGTGCTAGATCACCCTCACAGCAAACAAGTATTTCCTGATGTTGAGGAGGAACCTCCCCAACATGTTTCAGTTTGTGCCCAGTTCCCCTACTCCTGTCACTGGGTGCCACTGGAAACAGCTTTTTTTCCCTTGCCTTCACACCCTCCCTTCAGACATCTGTACACCTTGAGGACATCTATCCATAGCCTTCTCATTCACAGGCAGAAGAGTCTGAGCTGTCTTATAGAACAGGCTCCACTCCCATAGTGAGGAGCCTGGAACTAAGTATTGTGCTTCAACTGTGGCCTTACCAGTGCTGAGCAGAGGAGAAGGATCACCTGCAAAAAAAAAAAAAAAATTGTGAAAAAAATTGATCAAAGATCTACATGAACCAAAGAGTCTCATAATCTGCAGTAACACTCTGATCTTGTATCCTGGTTTCAGCTGGGGTTGAGGGTGTCTGTGTGGTGTTTCATCTCCAGCTGGGCTTAAACCCAGGACATCTTCATGAAAATTGAGCTGTCACAAGTGTTGAGAATAGTAAGCCTTGAGTGGAGTAGTAGGATCTGTACTGTAAAATTTATGGAATCAATGTTTTTCACAAAATGTGTGTGGTCAAATTCTTATTAGCGTAAATGTTAAAAATTAGCATAAATTCTGTCAGAAATGGCATCTACTATGCATATTGTGCCTGTAGGAGAAGGATAGAGGGAATGAACAGGAGGATCACAACAAATTTCCCGTTAGGTTTTCTAGATTGCACCCATTCTTCCCGGCTGACTGCCCCGTGTAGTCATAATTAAGCACAAAGGTCTTCATGGAGAAAACTGTCATTTAAATAATTTTGCCAATTCAGATAGCCTCTACCTCCAATGAAAACATCCCTCACTGTCATCCCCTAGTTCCCTCTTGCAATAACCATGGTACAAATGTGCCATTGCTTGGAAAAACAGTTTGCTCCCCTGCCCTCCCAATCCTTTGCCAGCAAACTTGGAAAGCTCTAAGTGGAACTGCCAGTGTCAGTTTACCTTAAGTGTAGCTGGCAGGAGACACTTTCTGCAATTCCCTCAGGGGAAAGAAAATGAGATTTCAGAGATCATATGCCCAGTGACCATGCTCTACAAGGACAGAGTTTCTCAGCAACAGTCTCCTACTGCAGCTAACATAAGAGTCTAATCTGATGATAAAACACTTTGAACAATACACAAACTTGAAAAATGCAACAAGGATTCTTCCAGTTCCTTAAGATTGGAGGACATATTTTTCCTGTTTCTATTTCAAATAAGTAACAACTTTAAAAATTTGCTCTAGTCACAGCAGGTTTTCCTATATTCTGAAATTCTGCTTAGGGCATGCACAGTTTTAAGATGAAACCCTCTCTTTTAAGAAAGGTAAACAAACAGCAGTGATGCTTCAGTGTTATTGAAAAAGCAGAAGTCACCACTTCACCTCTGGAAATAGAGTTAGAGTAATCCACAGGACAAAAACATATAAATAGGAGCCAACACTCAGCATTTAGATTATGCATACAATATAGGAGAGAGAAAAGCACTGTATTTAATTATCAACCATGGTCACAGTGAGAGTATTTTTAAGGAAGAGAATAAGTGGCAAGAGGCACAAACTGAAGGAAGTTTCCATCTGAACAGAGGAAAATCTCCTTCACTTTGAGGGTGAAGGAGATTTTGGGACAGGCTGCCCAGGGAATATGAAGTCTCTTTCTCTGAAGATAGACAAAGCAACCTGCTGTAGGGAAAGCTGCTTGAATAGTGGTGTTGGACTGGATTATCTCCAGAGGTCCCTTCCAACCCCCAACCCTTCTGTGGGTCTGTGGTTGTAATGAGTTTGCATGGTATTGGTATCATGCAAGATTCCCATTCTTGCAACCTGGGTTGAATTCCCAGCTAGCACACCAAAAAGGCTGTAGTGGGCTGACCCTGGATGGATTCCAGGCACCCACCAAAGCTGCTCTGTAACTCCCCTCTGCAGGTGGACAGGGCAGAGGAAATATAATGAAGGCTCCATGAGTTGAGATAAGGACACAGAGAGATCACTCATCAAATACTGTCAAGAGCAAAACTGACTTGAACTGGGGATATTAATCGAAATAATTACTAAAAAACTCAGACCAGAATAACGAAAAGTAAAATAAATCTTAGAACACCTATCCTCCCACCCCTGTTTCCCAAGCTCTACCTCCTCCCCCTGAGGGGTGCAGGGAGACAGGCAATGGGGATCAAAGTCAGTTCATCACACATTTCTGCATCTGCTCAGGAAGAAGTCTTTCCCACCACTCCAGTGTGGNCCCTCCTTCTCAACTGACCTTGGTGTCTGCAGGGCTGTTCCTCTCACATATTCTCACTTAGGTCTTCCCTGGCTGCAATTACACACGTGCAATAGCTTTTCTTTTCCTTACACACGTTATCACAGAAGCATTACCACAATTTCTGAGCGCCTCAGCCTTGCCCAGCAGGACGCCTGTCCTGGAACTGGCTGGCACTGGCCGTGCCAGACATGGAGGAAGCTTCTGGCAGCTTCTCTCAGAATCCAGCCCTGTAGCCCTACTGCTACCAAAATCTGGCCACACAAACCCAACACATTAATACTGACAGACAATAATGCCAACTGTATGTAACATATGCCGGTGTCTCTTGATTAGACTTTAAAGGTTTAAAAAGAAAGAGAGAGAGAGAGAGAGAGAGAGAGAGACAACAGTGATGGGGGGGAAATATTTTAATTTTAGCAGCTATATTTTAGTTTGGTTGCAACAAATTTTAATTTTATTGTCTATAAATAAATTGCATGGTAAGGATGCAGCAAGGACAAATTGTTATCCTCTAAAAGTTGGTCTTTATACATTACAGTTCCTGCACTTATATCTTACTGGGTTTATAGTATTTCAAAGCTGTTACCTCTTAATTTCCTTTTAGATTAACAGACTACAGTAAAGGAATACCAGCAGCAATTACACTATATTCCAAAATTCATACTTTTTTTAATGTGGTGTTAATCTCTGAGGAAGTACCTTATAGGTAATTGACTGTCCATTCCAAATCCACAATAATCCTGTTGAAATAGCTGTTTGGCTTAAATGCATTTCCTAAAATTATTATGAGACCTGTTATCCATTGACGTATCATTTTAAAAGAACATCATGGTATTTTTCAGGCAAAACTTTGCAAAAGACTTTTTCTCTGATTATTGATAAAGCTTGTCAAATTAGTCAATCAGTCTAAGAGACAGTTAAAATAACTTCACTCTTTCCTGGAACTTCTTCTTGTTCCCAGCTCAGCATGTTGGCAAGGTATAAATATTGCCCCTGGGATTGTGCCCCAGAGAAGACACTCTCACATGCCGGGCAGGGCACAGAACCAAGTACACAGCTCCCCTGAGAGAGGTAATGTGGTCAAGTGCTGGCAAAGGGCATTAGGTGCACCACCTGAGATCTCTTTAATTTCAGACTTTTCCTCTGTCAAACATTGCCTAGGATTTACTGTAACACTTGGCAGAATAGTTTGGGTTGTGTTTGTCTAAAAAAATATTCTGAAAAAAACATGCTCCAGCCTGCAAAAAATCACATTTAGGGGGAAAAATAAATCGCTTTTGTGTTCACTACAAAGAAGTCCAGTATGTTCAGTTCTCCGAGAGATAACTGTATGTTCAGAAACAAGAGGTTTTTCATGCAAGGAAAAACAATAATGATCATTATAGAGGCTATTTGTATAAGATACTTCTATACAGAGATCAAAATTATTGCAAGATCTTCCTGCCTTTTTGCACCATTTGAGGATGACAGTGCTGCATGTTCCTCTTGTGCTTCTTCTCCCAAACTGCTGTTTACTTCCTCTGCATTTCAGTCCTCATCGGTTTCCACACCAATCCTGGAGTTTCAAACTGATGTTCCGTTTCCTAAACACCCTCTGTCTTTGAGGTTGCTCCTTAGAAAGTCCCTCAGCTGGGTGAGATGAAGTGCACGCAGAGGAGGCAGATGCCTTGGGCTGCCTAAATTTAGTCCTCCCAGGCAGGAGTGCGGGACTGCCACACAAGCACTGTGTGCAGCACTGCGGAACCCAGCCCTGATGTTTGCTCCCATAATCTTAAGTGCTCTATCCCACTGTCAAGGCGCAGAATGGCAGGACACGCATGAAACCAGCTATTGTCCTGGTTTTTGTTCCCTGTAGCGTGGGTGCCATGTCCCAGGCCAGCCCAGCACTTCCTGTTTCCTTTCCCAGCACGAACAGGGGTATCAGCTTCCTCCCAGCCAGCACTCACAGAAGCTGTCTGGGAGGTTCAGGGTGTCAGGAGGTCACGGAACACCTGTGGGAGGAACAAGGTGGTAAGCAGATGTAGGAGAAGAGTGATTTCCAGTTTGGATTTGGGAAGGGTGACTGCGTGGTCTGGTGGAGAAATCCTGTGAGAATTTAAAGATACCCTCTTACATCCAGTATGGGTACTTCAGCCTGTACTGACCCTGTAAGCCTCCTCCCCTCTGTTGGGGCAAAGCTACTTTTGCTGCTCTGCTGAAGGCATCAGATCGAGTACTTTTGTGCTCTTACCCAAGAAGCAAATTTGGCAGCGCCTGCATTGCTAGGGAGCCCTGTCCCAGGGCCACCCACTGTGTTGCTCCTCTATCTCATGGCATCCCAACCTAGTACTTTTTGTACCTGACAAGAAATTAGGTTCTAAGAACAGGATTTTTATATACGTTATTATCACTTTCTTCACCCTTAACTTCATGTTTCCTGTTATCTCCCTGCTTACAAACAGGCTTCCCTTCCAGTTAAGAAAGTGGAGTCATTTCATCAACCTTTCTGGTGATACATGATCTATCCAGCTATGGCTGTCCAGCTGTTGTGGACTTGGTTTCCACTTGGTCACTATTTAATTTCAAAGTAAGCTACACAAATAGCTCAACTGATACAAAAAGGAACAAAAAACCAATAAAATATTCTTTGGAACATATTAAAGAGACCTTGTCTGTGGCAGTGTCTTTAGAACTAGAATCCCAAAAGAGTTCTCTCCTGTTCTTTAACTTCAATTCTCATCACCATTTTATAGGCATTCACCATAACAGAGTATTTTGTTTTATCACAGTGATGTCAATAATATGAGGAAAACAAAAACCCAGGATAATTCTGTCTTCACACGAAGATAGAACAGTACAAAAAATAGGAAAGAAGTAATTGAGTCAGTACTTGCTTTTACCTATAGAATGAAATATTTTGAAAATACATCTAAAATGACTAAACAATTTTCAGAAAAAAATATTTATCATCTGCAAGACTTGTTGAATTTAAGTTGTAACCTGAGCCCACACAGCATAACCATATCAGTTATACACCTGGGGCTTCCATACAGACCTTCTGAACCTTATTTTAAGTTTCTATGAAGTTCTGAGGTCCCTGTGATTTCATTTTGTCTCTTCTTTGTTGGTGACAGAGTCACCAGTCCCTCTCAATGGTTTGCCAGGTTAATGATCCTTCTTCAGTGTACAGAAATACTGCAACTGCAGGAAAGCAAGTGAATCACCAGTGGCAGACCTAGTCCAGGGACGTCTGCCTGACCCACCGGACCTCATGGACACATTGAGATGAGTGGGGTGGACTCTGGGATGTCACAGTCTTCTTTTGTGTGACATTGTCAATAGTGAGAGTTGGGGTCAAAGTATTTCTCATATTCTCATCACATTGGTAACAGCTTCAATGTCAGAAAGAAAATGTGGGGTCTTTTTTATTTTAGTCAACTTCTACAAGGGCTCCTCATCTGAGTGTCCTGTTATGGGAGAAAAGTGGTTTGTCACAACACAAAACTTTCAGAAACAGTGAAGCAAAGAAAACCTGGTGCAGTTTGCCCCACTTATTCTCAAAGACATTTGTTCTGTGTTCTTAGCACTTGTCTAATATAAAGTCAATATAAGCAAAAATAGTTGTCTGCCAGAACAATGAAAATCAAGAATAAAGAGATAATTCTGCTAAATAACAGCAGCCTGCAATTAACAGCCATTTACAGCCTGCTTCCTTTCCCATAATCTCTTGCAGATTTACATAAATGTTCTTATATGTTTGACTGAGATACAGGACATATGTTTTATCTTGTTGTGTTGCTCTGCACACAGTGCTGTGTTCACTCCCCTACCTTTTCATTTACAGCTTTTTGGATAGACACAATCTGTTAAACATTTGCAAGAATAAAATATTTATGTGGCCAAAAGCTGAGTGCCGGTGGCCATTCTACCTTTTTCTCTCAAGTACTGGCACACATTGTCACATTTTTATCATTACACTTTATTAAATGCCTTTTTAAAAGTAGGACAAAACTCAGTTGGTGAGTTGTGTTTCTAGGAGACAGCAAGAGGTTATTGTTTCATAATGGACATGTTACACAGCGTCTAGTCTTTCTGTAACATCCTTTCAGACTGTTCCTGATACATCCTAAGAGATAGACCACATCCTACCAACACATTTAGAGATAGAGCTAACTGGAAGATTAATTTGCTCTAGACAATTTTCAGTTGAGCTCTATACAGGAATCCTCTCCTATTGTTTTTGGGCCAGATTTTTTAGACGGCGGCTAAAGGCTGAATCATTAGTTTGGAAAAACACTCTCAGATGTATATTTTTTCTCAACTGCCTATGTTTTAAAGCCAAATTAGAATTTTGAAGCAGCTCTTTTCTGTTTGGGCAATAATGCACTTTTCATCTGAAGCCATCTTTCACCAAGTAGATCTAAGCTTGAAATGCACACTTGTTATTTTGATTGGATCTTCAAAGTGATATGAAATCAGACATTATTCCATTAGTGATAAGACAAGGAGGAATGGTCTTAAATTGAAGAAGGGTAAGTTTAGATTAGACATCTGGAAGAAATTCCTTACTGTAAGGGTGGTGAGTCCCTGGACCAGGCTGTCTTGGGAAGTTGTGAATGCCCCATCCCTGGAAGTGTTCAAGGCCAGTTTGGACAGGGCTCTGAGCAACCTGGTCTAGTGGAAGGTGCCCCTGCCCATGGCAGTGGGGTTGGGATGAGATGGCCTGTAAGGTCCCTTCCAACCCAGACCAGGCTGTGGTTCTGTAATTAAAAGCCATTTGTGGATGTTGGTGGAGTGCTTTGTTCAGTAGATAATACAAATAGTTTCAATAGGCTTAGGGCCACAATGCACTTTTCATCTGAAGCAATTTCCCATTTCATGCTACAACGTATTTTATTGGATGTAAATTCACAGAGCTTACTCTTCACAGAGAGGCCTAACCCTGCTAGAGGAAGAGAAAGTGAGGTGACAAAACTGATGTCCTCAGGACCCAAATGAATCGCCGTGTCTGCAGACCTATGCACTGGGCTGACCCAGAGGTAAGCAGACCTTAGTGGGGCAAAGGTTGGACATGTCCTCCTTCATTTTGCCCCTCTTGTGTATTATCTACGGTATGTCTGAGATCTTGGATTTGCCAGAGACTAGTGCAGCACTAATCACCTCCCACCAGCACACACCCCAAACCCTGTTTTCTCTGTTGAGTATATTTCTTAGATTAATATCTCCAATAAAGAACAGCAACAAGTATGCTTCACCCATGGTTGCAAATTCCCCCTATGTGTGCCAAAATTAGATAAAGTGTAAGTTTTGTGTGCTGCAGAAAGACAGATTTTAACAATTTATCACCAAGTAGGACAGTTTATAATACAGTGTGTTTTGTTTCTGCATGGCTGTCTGTCAGGTAATCCTTCCATCCTGGAGGAATGCAGAACCCCTTCAGAGGGCACAAATAATAGCTTCCCACCTTAGAAAGTGATGCTGAGTGCTACCTGTGGCACCAAACAGAAGACTACTCATTTAGACTGCAGGGGATTTGATCTGACAAAAGGCCATTGAACTCAGCTTGCAGTTATCTTTTCACATGTAACATCTTTAGTTTGGTAAATACCAAAAACTTTAAGAGCCGTAGGTAAAAAAAAAGGCAAGGAAAGTCATAGTAGGGTTACTTACTTATTCTTCATTCTTTCATCTTGTTTTACAAAGGTTCAATACATTTGTTCAATCCCAGAAATTTGAATAGATGCTGACTGTTCAATTTGTCAATGGAAAACAAATCTGAAATCCCACTATACTGGTGATACCAGAGGACCTTCAAAGGAACATAACACCAAAATCTCCCAAGGGCACACCTCCTGAGAGACAGAGCATTAAGCTTTCTAAGCAGGAACTGATGATCCCCAGTGGGAGCTTTTTAATGATGAAAGTGCAGTAAAACTGCTAAAGCAAAGGACAGCTCCTTTCTGTAGCACACCTCACTAGGCCAATACCTTCCTTCCCAGACATATTGCAGGCAGTCCAAGATCTGTCTGTGTGAGTGTAGATGAACAATCCCTGTCTGTATTGTCTTTAAATTTGCTAATTAAAATCCCTGATATACCATTCTTTAAGAAATACTATGTCAAATATTTTTTTAAGGACTCAGTCAAGGTATCTTAACACACCTTCTGAAATCAATACTTTCTGTACATTTCATAACCACATGAAATACTGACATATGGAAAGAGATAACCTCATTACAAAATCCAGTCTCTGTTCTTGTTTGTAGTCATATTTTCAGCTCTGCTGCATATTCAAAGCACTGTTTTGCCTTAACTACAGTTGGCTTTAAATCTTTTGAAGCATATTCTTGCCCTCCTAAACATTTTCATTTGCTACCTAGCCTTTGGCTTAATTAGCCATCAGCAGCACGACACTAGAGCTGGGAGTAGGTATTGATTCCTGTATGGAATTTATTTGGGTTTTTTTCTTTTGTTTCTAAGCATGTATGGAGCAAACAACGCAGACCTGGAAAGGAAAAAACAAAGTAGGGCAGGTTAGAATCCTGGGAATGTAACTCTGTACCCCACCCTTACACACTTACGGAATAGCAGAGACGTAGGATACAGAGATAGAGAAGGAGAAAAACATGCACTATATAAATTAGATTGAGCTTAGGTTTATACATTCTGTCCTACTGAATGACTCCCAGCCCTGGTAATTGTAATTAATTTCCTTTCTGTCAGGTGGAAATTGCCCGGTAACAGCCAGAGGGAAAAGGTGGGTCATTTTTTTCACTGTTTCACAAAAGGCCTCTTCAGTGATTTGAAATTACTAGGTCACAGTCTCTGTATTGAAATACTCCAAGCATCACATTCGTTTGTTCAAAACAGGAATTAAAACCTCAGACGGTGATTAGATTAGGTGAACACTGATCCCTTGACAGTGCTTCACTGCCACAACTCCATACCACTCATAATTTCGTAACCGGCCACAAAATTACACAAAATAGTTGGAGAAGCATCATGCACAAATAGTCTCTCAACTGCCTGAGTCCGGATTGCAGAAGTAATGCTTAAGATCTGGTTGCATTTACTACAGCCATAGAATCTGCACCGGGACTAAGAATCTTACTATTGGCATTTTTGTTTACAGCCAAAGTGAATTGACTCCTGTATCTTCTTCCAGTGTGTAAGTGTTGAGTGTCTGCAGGATGTGTGCTATGGTCAAGAATGTCCCCTTCTCTCCGATCAGCTTTTAACCCAAAGCATACACCTTGAAAGGTAAATTCAGAACTGAGGTTTGCCCTCCATGTTCTTTGTACCTAATATAACTTTTAAATGCTACCAATACAAAGAACTATAGACATTCCTTGAAATTTTCAGGTTATGAGTGGAAGCTCACAGACCATAGCATCAGGAACTGAACGAAGTTCCAAAAAGATAGGTAGACTAGTTACCATTTACACTGCTAAAAAATCACTTTATATAATATACAGTTTGACAGGACACAGAATCAAGATTCAACTGTCCGGCTCCTTCATTCTTATGAGCAGGTAACAAAAGAGAAAACCAAAAAGAATCTTAGATTAAACTAGTCAATTTTTGTACATCAGAAGGAGCACAAGTTTGCTCCACTTACTTTTGTGAGGTAAATCATGAAGTATATAAAAACCCTAGCCCTTTCAGCTCCAGCAGTGTTAAACAAACCCTGATATGTTTTCAGACTTACAAGCTGTCACTGTTAAATATTGTGAGTATTTGCAGACACACTCCCAAGAAACTGTGGAGGAGAGACAGCAGTACACACATGCCAGCAGCAGCCAGGTTAGAAAGTTCTGCCCTGGTTTATTCTATATTTGGATGAGTCACATCCCCAGGGAAACCACAGCAATGAAAACACAAAAAAGAGCACGCATGCCTGTGTAGATGGATAAAGAATAAGATGTTGTCATAGTTTAGCATAGTTTGGGTTTGTGGTTAAAGAGGGCTCCATCAGCCACAGAAGTGATTCTCTGCAGAGGTGCTTACAGCTTCCTCTAGACCTAACAGAACCAAGCAACTGGCTAGGCTGAATACTGGCGACTTTTTAAAGCCACTTAGAGAGCTTGACAAACCTCTGTGATCCACATTTAAGGATTAACAAACCCCAGGGAAGGTGGCCGAACAGGTAACTGGGG
>VWZQ01010432.1:51059-69959 GCA_013397015.1 Myiagra hebetior | reverse complement strand
AAAAATGTAATTTATTCTAGCATTTTTAAATGTTCTGAATATTTATAAGGCCTTTTGAATCATTACTTGGTAACAGAAATAGATGAAACCATCCTCTGGTGGAATTAAAATATAGATGCTTGCAGAATGTAGTAAATCATTCATTTTTTAAAAAAAATTTGTTGATAAACATCAATATCTGTGTCTCAATGGCTGAAAAAGTAGTATTTAGTATTTTTAATGTGCTCTATTTTTTCTTTAGCTTTTAGTATTGGCATTATACTTCATAGCTTACATTAATAATTCACAATAGAGATTAATTTACAACATACATACTATGGATTTACTTTGGTACTGTTCCCCTTACGATTCCCTTAATGCTCTTCTGTCCATGCCTGATTGTATTATTTTTTTCCTCAGTATGTTGTTCTTTTCAACCAGCCCTTCAGATTTCTGTATTTCTTTTAGATGCCTTTTTTGACCACTTAAAAAGTTTATAGAGATGCAGATTATAAGAACTCCATCACCTGCGGTTTACTAAAAACCCTGACTTGAAATATTGAGTATCTGTTAGCTGAGTGCTTGTTCTGCCTAGAGGATTTGTTAGGAGCTCTGCATGAGT
Organism: Myiagra hebetior; assembly: GCA_013397015.1. NCBI lineage: Eukaryota > Metazoa > Chordata > Aves > Passeriformes > Monarchidae > Myiagra > Myiagra hebetior. The sequence continues at coordinate 69,358 of VWZQ01010432.1, read as the reverse complement.
AAAGATGTTTTTGTATGATCCATATACTGCATACTCATTTGGAAGTTATTTATAGATGTGCTGTGCTGTTTCCATTTTCCATCCCTTTGTCTCTCTCTCTCAAGATTAGTATTGCTTTCTGCCTCCCTCTGAATGTGAGCATTTCTGTCATTGTAATTCTGCTACTCTGATCCATTATTGTTCTACCTCCTTTATTTAATACGAGTCATTAATTGAACTTCATACATTTGGACAAAAGGAAGAAACATGATAGAAATGGATTCAGTTGCTGTCACATCAGAAACAGGACAGATAGTGTGTTACAGTTCTACCTAGGCCAGTAAATATTAGAATTCATTGTGCACTCCCAAGTTTTGGGGGAAAATACGGGATTTATTTTGCGATGAGTTAACCTCAGATAATCTCATTCTCCCTTCTTCCTTTTCTCTGCCAAGACATGATGCTGTACTTCAGCTGCAGCTGAACAGTCACCTTTACCTGTTTTGAGCGCAGCCCCTCACTGGAGGTGTGATTCCCATTGCTCCCTTTATTCATGGCCAACCCTACATCACCACACTACCATTTGTACTGCCAGACGATGAATTGGATCATGGACTAATGTGGCTAAAACCACTAAACTATCAAAAAAAGCAAAAAATCAGTTGGCTCAGTCAGACTCACTGCACTGCCATACAAATCTGGGAAAAGAAAGTGCAATCACACTTAGCAGCAGCTGCCCATGTGTATCTTGCAGTAAAGCAGCCATGGAATTGTGTCAATCAGACAGTAGGCCTGGGGGATGGGAGGGAAAAACCCCATTGACTGTTCGAGCTACAGATCAGGGCTCCCTCTCACAAGTTCAGGTGTCTCAAAGCTGAATCAGGAAGGTGTCAAGAAACACTGCACTTGCATAGAAAGCAGGCATTTGCATGACAGTAATCAAAAAACCTTTTTCAAGACAATAATGTGAAGATCCCATTTTTTTCCCACTTAAAAAATTCTTCAGCAGCCCTTACTGAGGTGAACAGATAAAAACCAGCATAAAATAAAGGAAAATCTGTCCCAAAAGAGTTAATAAGTGGGAGAAGGGAAGTGACATAGTACTAAGTTCATCTTAGCTTACAGTAACAAATTGTTTCAGCAGAACTACATAGAGGAAGGAATTTGGCTGAATTCTTGAAACAGTGGGAGGGGAAAGGAGCTGCTGGAGGTTGAAACAAATTGGTTTCTGGGGCTCTTGGGATGTCATGCCAGCCCTGTGAGCAGTACACTCTGCATTGCTTTTGATATTAGATAGTCTGTTTGTAAAGAGAATAAAATACCCAATGACTGTATCTACTCAATTTCTTCCAAACAGGAAGTAATCCTTGCTAGAGCCCAAACTGTCCACAGGACTTGAAAATGGTGACAATATGGAGTGCATTACTACAACCAAATAATCATAAATAAAGCATTTTATGATTTTCAGCTGTATGCTTTCAAAAAAGGCTGGATGCAACTTTTCCAACACTTTGCTTTCACAAATAAAAAGAAACCCATTTGAACTTGGCCAGTTCAAAATGTACTCTTGGCAATGGAAACTTTGAAAGATGCAGCATATTTGGCATAATTTGTATCTGTTGGCTTATATTACTTCTAATATAAGCCTTTCAAACAAAGATAGGATGTTTTCTTAGCTCTCTTGGAATGTTGACATTGAATCATCCATACCACAGGGATACTTGTCTAAGGATTGCACAGTTTATGATGCACTTGCTTTGAAGAAAGAACAAAGATAACACTAAATCTGGTGGTCAAATAGTTTAACTTAGAAACAGCAGCACCAGACTAATTCTGCATTTTGGATCCAAAAAGCAATCGGTAGTGAGAAAAAAAGATTAATATCTACATAACTAGAAGGGTAAAAGGACCAGGAAAAATCAGGAATATTAAGGAATAGTAATGCAATGTTATTTTTGGGGGAAGAATTTTAGAATGGGATCCTATGGAATATTTCTGGATATCAGTCTTAGCCTTGTAGAATATTTGAGCATTTCAGTTCATAAGTTACATTTTACAGTATTATTTTCTAGTATATAAGTACATATATGTCAGGCCTATATAATGAATCTTAATAGCATTAAATACTCCTATTAATATTTTTAAATTCTTGTGCGCACTGAAATACTTCCTTACATTAATATTAACAGAAGCACAAGTGCCAGATTCTGCTCCCAATCACACTGGAATTGTGCAGTTCACTGGATGGAGTTGCTCCAGTTGCAGCAGGATCACTAAATGTAAAGCTACATCATTCTTTCTTGCCGTAGTCAGTTAAAAAATAACTCAAATATTACATAGGCAGTATGGATTCTTTTTCACCATAACAAAGATTAAGGTTCCATAAAAGTGCTCAGGTTCCAGGGGAGAAAACATTCAAAATGGTGTAAATTTTTTGTTGAGGACAAAATTAAAGAAACATTCCCTACCATAAATAACTTTTTCCCCCCACTATTGATACATTATTCATCAATAACTTACCCTTGCTAGAACTTCTACAATTAAAGAAATGTCAGGATTTGCTCATATGTCTTTTGAACATAATAATGTATTAGCAAAATATACCACTAGATTATACAATATTAAAAATGAAATATAATAAAATATATATAATAAATATAATAAACCCCATAATAAATGCAAACACCCCCCTTCCCCCTGCTATTACTGAATGCAGTGACATTTAAAAACACTGAAGGATTTGTGCACAATAGAGACATTTGAGAGAAAGTATCACCTCTGTTCTTGGTATGATTTACTTAGATTGAAATGTCAGGTTAAAATTTCACAAAAGAGAAAAAACCCAGCTGCTCTCAAGGCAGGGAGAAGCAGGGCCTGCTTCGCACCTTGAGCTGGCAGCCTCTTTCTTAAGACAAGTGGGGAAAAAGCAACTGAAAGCCAACACTTCCATAGGAACATCTTACAATTTTTGCTCTACGTGCTTTTGCACAGGTTTTCATAGTCAGAAATGCAATTTTCTCTTCAGAATATGTTTTTAACCACCTTTAAACTTGTTGGTACTTTGATGCACATACAGTTTCCATTACTGAAACAATTTCATATGATTTGGTTTTCAGCTTACTAGCATGTAGCATTATCTTTTCTAACAGTCAGACTAGAAAAAGAGGGAAATGTAGAGAGCTCTTCTCACTGACAGAAAAGGGATACACTTCTTCAGTTAATTTACAAGACTCCCTTGTTTGCCAGTATATTTATGGATATATTTTTATTTTTAAAACTATTATTTTATTTAATTTTGACATAATAAATAATCTTTTCTATAAACATACTGCTTAGGATAAAGCAGTGCATCCAAGTAATTTTTGTTCTTCGTCCTTTTATAGTGCTTTGATAACATGTCTAGAATTGTTCTCGTTGTTTTCCTAGAAGTATTACATTCTGGTCGTTTTAATTACTTAAGAGGGGCTTTCAATGAAAACCTTCAAGTAAGAATGTTTTGAGACTAGGAAATATTCTTGCTATCTGTGTGGAGAGCTATGGGATTCCCTGTCTTGTCATTCATCTTCTGAAGCAAACATATTAGTTTTCATGGGCTAAGACTTGTTGTTTCCTCAGCTTTGTTAGTAATATCTTGTGGGAAAAAAAACCTGATTTTAGCTCTGTTCCATTCATCAAATAAAAAAAAAAAAATCCCTGCCTTTATACAATGGCAGAATGATTACAGCCATTTCCAGCAGCTTACATGGTAACAAGATTATCTATAAATGGCACAAACCTACATTTCTGTAATAACTGGAAAAATGGAGGAGGGTAGAATTTATGCCTAAGTTTATCCCCTCCAGTATTTCTGTGTTTGCTCTGTGAAGCTGATTTAATGATCTCTTTTCTGCTACTGATGCTAATGTTTTGAGGTGTCTACCAAAAGGAGGAAAAAGAACAAAGGATACTTTGAAAGACAGAGAATCTAGAACAAAACCTCAATAAATCCATTACCTAACCATAAATACAAGGGGGTTTACATATCCAGCCTATCCTGCCTAGAAAAGCTAAATCGTGTTGCAGTACAATTTCATTTGTTTTTGGAAGTCCTCCCGTGTTCTGTCTGTGCACCTGCATGTAAATTTGAGAACTTTTGCATAACATGCTGCAATAATTTACTGCCTATTAAAAAAAAAGTTCTATCTGTAAATGTTTTCCAAGTAATACTATCCTTCCCAGCCATAAAAAATTGGCGTAAGATTTTTTGGAAAGAAAGTAGTCATAAAATGACAAATTAACAATTGTCTTTAAAAAAATCATACGGGAATGTCTGTTCACTTAAAAGGTGCTCCTGTGATTTCATCATCTTCCTTTCCCTTTTTCTTCTTTTCTTTTAGATCTCCTTATTGAAACTGGAAGCAGTGCATTGATCATCTTGAAAGATCAGAGGCACGAAGGAGTTTTCAAAAAGGTATTTTTTCATATACCTCATACCTGTGAACAGACAGACACAATCTGGGTTTACTGTTGTCCACAAAACATCCATGTGGGTTTTCACCTTAGCTCTGCCACGAGTGCCCTTGGCCACAGAGTTGATCAGATTTCACATATATTTTGCTTCACAGCAACACTCTGCCTTTTACAGTCACAAATATTGTAACTGTATTTTTATTCACTTGAAGTTAATTTTAAAAAAAGAAAATAGAAATAATGAAATGCACAATTGAGCTAGTAGCTTCCTTAGGAAAACATAACATTGTCAGTGTTTTCTGAAAGTTGTACCTTAATTATTCATAGAGATCTAGAAGAAAACAAATGTTTTAGCAATAAATATGGGCTTAGATACACCTGGCATACTAAAAGATGTTTTTTCAAAGTGGAGCTATTAATATTCTTATTTTACTATCAAACTTATGTGAACATCATTGCACCACCCTTCAGAGGTTATTTTCTGCAACAGATCTTTGCTATTTGAAATTACTCTGGCAAAGCAACTAAAATCTGAACCCCATCCACTGTTTTTCTGTATACTTGAGTTCCTTCAGTAATAACAGCTCAAACACAAAATGGTGTTTGTAGGTGCATTTCCTTTGCCTTCTCCTAATGGTAAATGGATAGATGCTGTTTGCCTTAGCTATTGCAGATGATGTTCAGTAGCCCGTTTCCCTCTTGAAAATATGTTGCCTCATGCTCCACGTTTTTTATCAACATTTATATTATAAAAGTTACAGCGGTTGAAGGTCTTGCTGTCAATATGATTTCTACTATACAGGACCTCTGTCCCTCATCTGAGCAAGCCTGGAGATCCCAGAGCAGCAGCTTAGGCACACAAAAGTACCCTCGTGCCAGTTTCTTTCTTCTTCTGTGAAAAGGTATAGAAGTCTAAAAAGCCAAAATCTTCCAGGTTTCCTTTACCATCTATATCCTAGTGAACTGGGCAGCAGATTCTGGCATCCATTCTAAAAGATTCTGGCATCCATTCTAAATGTAACATCTCAAAGAACAATTACTGTTGGAGTAAGTGTCATTATCTCCTCTTTTCCCATGTTCTGTTGAATCCTCTTGTAAGTAACTGATTTAGCAGAGAGCTGATGTTGCCTTCAGAGAGTGTAACCATCAAACTGTGATGCTAAGAGCTCTCTCCAAAAAGGATTTTGGAGCCCAAGGCACCTTTGAGTACAAAAATTAATTTCCTTCTGGATCACTCACATATTCTGATGAAACCTGCTGCTTTTACTGGGTCTGCCAGTGTCATGAAGGAGAAAAAGAGTACACAAAGTCACCCCAAAGCTTATGATGCCTCTTTAACAGCACGTACTCCGGCTGTCACATCTGCTAGACCGCAGGTATTTAAATTATTGCAGTGTTACTGCAGAGTCTTAAGGGAGTAAATGTCTTGTTTTCATGGTGCTTTTACTTTTGTAATGTCTGGTGCTTGACACACGTAACAGACCTCCAGTGCTAATATAAGATACCAAGCTGCTCCTTCCTAAAAAATCATAAAGATTTTTTAGAGGTTGTTGCAAGGCAGGAGCCAAATGTTTTTCTCTGGAGACTTGCTGTTAGGTCCTTACCTGGAGTAATGTTTGAGATGTGTCTATATTAGTTCAAGCTCTTTTTCTTAGTATTGATCTTCAGGATCGAACTTTTCAGTGTTAGGGCTGCTGTGAGGCTGCTGCTGCCTTTTCTGTCATCTTTTTACTCTTGGGTCCTGGTTGTGTATGTTTGTCTGAGAAAACTTTGTTCAAATGTCATCACATTGAGCAGTGGCACAGTAAAACTTGAGACAACTATTTCTGCACATAGGAGAAAAGAAAATTGAGCATATATATTAAATGTCTGTTCTCCAATCTGAATAAATAACAAAAATAACTTTTTTTGATAGGTATGGGTCACATCTAAACTGTCCAGCATTATTGCAGCAGTCAGACCAAGCTAACTGCTTTATCGTATTTCACTACTTTTAGTGCAGGTCATTTTATAAATAGTAGTATTATTGGTCAAGTTGTCAGCAAGATTAGACAAGCACTCAGTGGAGTTGTGGGTTACATATTACTGGGTTCAGTCAAACTGTGTTTGGTAGTAGATGATTTACTTAAAATTTTGTGACCTTGTATTAATGAAAACCACTAACATCTTCATCTCCAGATTCATGCATGACCTTGGAGCTAATTTTATTTGGTATTAGTAGTGCCTGACTGTCATAAAAATGTGTATGTACAAATATCTCAGCTCTTGTATTTCTGGCATTTGCAATTGCTAAATCCTGTTATGATTCTAGCCAATCAACCAGGATAATCTCTGATTTTACTCTCAACTAGCACCTCAGTGAAAACTGCATAGAGGAAAAATATTCTTTTAGAGATCGTGCATATTATATGACTGGTTTATATTCTATTTCTCCATCCTGGAAATTATTCCTTCACCCTGACAACCCAAAAAAGAATGTAGGTCCCTATGTCTGTCATACTTGATTCTCAATTTTGAGCTGCAATGGTCTGATAAATCAGTTTTGTGTAACTGATGTTTTCATATTTTCTACTGGCATGCGTCAAGTATACACTTTGAATCTGATATACACCAGCTGTAAACCTTTTCATTTTTTATTTTGTTGTTTTAGCACTCTAGTAATTTTAAGATTTAGGAATAATCTCTGCCAAAGTTGTGCCATATTTGGCACAGCTCAAAACTGCAGTTTATGTAAATTCATCCCCACACCCAAAACTATCCTATTAAGCAGGCAGGAAACTAGTAAGGATTAAGGTGAAGAATTATACAGAAGACTGTAAATCTTGACCCAGCCACCTTCCTTTAATTCCCATTCTCTGTTGCTCTGTCATGGTGCTGACATTACTGATAAGCTCTGTGCAACATGGCCTTCTTCCCAGTTCTTCAGTGAGCCACAGCATTGCAGTGGGAACTTGAATGTCCCTTAGCAGGAGCAGCAAATGGAAATGGATGAAGGAGCTTAAGACTCTCCCCAACAAAATCCTTGTACCCATGGGCCCTCCCTGCCTTTGTAAGGGTATAGGAAACCACAGAGGTGTACCCATTAACTTGGGTAACAAAACCATTTGTTTACCATCCTGATGTATGGCAGATATCCTTGGGACAGCTGATCCCCAACTTGCTTCTCTCTAAAGCCAACTTTGCCCAGTCCAGCAGTTGATAAGGAACAAACTGTGCAGGAGCATGTAAACTTAAAGACATACTGTTACTAGGGACTACCAGGCTCGTTTTGTTTGACAGCTTTCTCCATCAGGTTGCCAGGGATTTTGAAGAAAACTAGGCCCTATTATATTAGAGTGCTAATGTACTTAAATTTGCATTAATAATCTGAAGCTAATGGTATGCTGGGCCAGCAACTTAATTTTACAAGATAAAGACTTGACTATTCCAAAACACTGAAGTTATTCACTGGATACGGAACGAATCTAATTCTCTTAGACCAGAATTTACATGTTATTAAATATATTCTGACAGCACAGTGATAAAGAAGATTAAAAGAAAATAGTGTGCAGAGCTGTACTGGCTGCATCCATCTTCATATTACTTTGGGGAAGATTTCTTTCCCCACTTAACCTTTGAGTTTAAACAACCTTCCACAAAATGCAAGTAAAAGGAGAGGGGTTCAAATCTAACAGCTCATGTTTGTAACTGTTAACAAGCCCCCGATGTCATCAGTCATAACAAATGGTTTGGATCTATTATGAATCATCAGATAAGAATTCAGGCATATTATATCAAAGAAACAGACATTCAGTTATTAGTTGGAATAATGTTAGTTAATAGACACCAGTCGAAAATTTTTTCATACAGTAGATCTCCACACAGCATAATCTTGACTTATTAATACGTATAAAATACCATGCTATGATCCCCAAAATATACAGCAAGTTTAGCCAAGTGCCCTTACAAACAGCAGAGACGTCAGACACCAGTGTGAAACAGCATTGCCAAATTCCTGGGTATCTTCTATCTTTGGCTGGTTTTTGACCATGGGCTGTTATTGCACAGGCCAAGGACAGATGTGATTTGTGCTTTTTCACAGCTACCCACAGCTTTCTGAACTGGAAAATTGCTGACTGGACAGCATCCAGCAGCCACCCAGGGCTGTGCTAGAATGGCCAGAAACTGGACAAGGTAATCATTAATCTGTGCCCATGCTGCTTGGGCAGCTATCAGGCTCGCTCATGACCTGCCTAGGGCATTGAAGAAGCAGGATTTCTGACAGAGGCTCAGTGTTGCTCCCTCACAGATCTGAATGAGCTGGCAGGGCTTATGCCAAGCACTCAGCCATCAGTAAAGGGCACAGTAAAGAATCCTGAATAGAAACTAATATATGAACAAAAGAAAAGAGTTGGCAGCAGTCATTGTTTAGGGCTGATAGTTTTGTTTCTTTGCCCCAGCTTCCTACAGACAATGTTTTCTTTTAACCCCTATTATGCTTCTGAATGCTTTTATGGCGCATATTGTCAGTGTTATAAAGGTTTCTTTTATGTATTGCTGTCTCTTTTGTTCATGTTCTAGCCTACTATAGGGTACACCAAGTTTTCTTCCTAGTCTGTGGGCTAGAGAAAGCTGCAGATGCCTCAAATGCAGTGTCCTCAGCCCTCCTACTAAGTACACTGTTGTGCTTCTCTGTAGCATCCCAGCACTTCAAGGGATTTAGGACAAGTGAAAAGCACAGAGAGCTGAAACTCAATTTCTTTTGAGGCTGGACCATTGTCACCTTGTGAACTTGTCCTGAAGCTTATATCATTAAACATGTACTAGCTTGCAATAGCCTGTTGTATCTGAGCAATTGATTAAATGGAATCCATAGGGAAAATCTGGAGACTAAGGCACTTTGGACTTGAAGCAATTGTATATGTACAGCAGGAGTTGTAATTCCTTCTCTTAGGCATAAGGTTTGAAAACAACTTTCCACGAAATGAAGCACACAAAGGAGAACACAGGATTTTTTTCTTGCATGTAATAAATTTTGGTTTTTACGCAGTTGTATTAATAAAGGATCACTGGAGACATTCACTGTCTCTATATCTCTAGTTTTAGGAAGCTGTTCATCTGATCTTATAAAACATTAAGCATTACTTGTGATCTTTGATCACTAGATTTTGATAAAACAGCTCAACCCTTCTTTCTTCTACACTCTGCTTCCCTGCTCCTGGAGTTGTTTTTCTAGTTCACCTTTTCTTCTAATATTACATTATTTATATAAATAATTTCCATTGTCCAGGTTCATGGAGCTTTCCTTCTAGTTTGACTTCCCAGGAAATTACATTCCATATTAAGGACTAAGTTCAGTTCATTTAACAATCTGCACAAGGCAGAACATGTGAAAAGTGCAGCCAAGCTATGAAGTCTTCTGATCTTCTCTCTCCAAGTTACACTGCACCGTAGAACCAAGTTGCAGTGTTGGGGTCCCTGCACGTTGTTGCCTGCACACACAGACCCTCACAGTAAGGACTAAGCTCTCCCTGGAAAACCTAGGCTAATGTAAAATCTGTATGTGTTTGCTCATGAAATAAATGTAAGTTCAAACTCAGGTAACATCTTTACACAACACTCTAACAAATCCGGTTAGATTTAGATCAAATTTGTTTAGATTAATTTTGAACTGTAATTTCTGATTCCTGGTCCTGACTTGTGGAAAGGTATATATGAACAAATCTGGCAGATTTTTTCTGTTCTGTCCATTCAGAAATTTACTTTCAAGACTTATACATCGAGCATTACTGGCAATAGGATACATTTCCTTATCATACTAAAAACATTCTCCTTTCTGCACAAAATTTGCTTTTTAAAAATGTTATTTTAGCTTTTCTAGTGTAATACATTATGAGTAAATTTTTATTTTAAAATATCATTTGAGCTGATACTATTATATCCATACCTTGTAAAATTAGTATTTACAAAGTTATTTAATATAAACCCAGTATAATGTAAATAAACCCTGTAGGGTAGATTATTCTGTTGGAAGTACTCAGAAACCTGAGTTCAACATGCATGAAAAGATGAACACTTCTCGTTTTAAAAAGTATCTTACTGTTTCAGAATAAATACCACATTACATCACAGTTAAGACTTTTTGAGTTAAGGTCCATGAAAAATAATCTGCTTAAATCCAAACACAATCCAAAACCTACAGGCATCAGTAAATCTGTGTAAGAAAATGTACTTATACACACTATTCTGACAATGGCATGGGGTATTTTCAGACTTCTTTAACACAAGAATACCAGTAATTGGAAAAATTAGTCATATAATTACATATATTTAATCACTTTATGTAACAGAATGGCAGAACTTTACTGAAATGTTATTAGAACTTTTAATTTTAAATTGCTTATTGAATGGACTAATTTTGACCTTTAGCCAAAGATAAAATCGGCCATAAAAGCAAAAGAATAAGATCTTCAGGTACTGCAATTTGTGATAGATACAAGGTCAGCAGAGCTTTGCAAGTTTATCACTCCTGTCTACTCCATTAATTCAGGACATCTGTTTGGATCCTAGGTGTGCCAAGAGACCTAGTGTAAATGAAGTAACAACTTTACAGAGATAATATTTTTTATTATATTGCTAAACACTTAAGTTACTCCTGCATTTTGTATTATAAATACATCATCTGTTATTCTTAAATTCTGTCTATAAGATAAACCAATTATTAGCTAAACTTTTTAAGGTATTATATTTTGCATATCTCACTTCACTAAAAAGAACATCCAGGAAACGGCAAAAAATTTTTATTTTATCATTTAAAGCATCCTACTGGAATGGCCAAGAGACAGTTTCTTTCCTTGTGGTTTTCTGTTTGTTACAGAAAAGCTCTCTCAGGACTTGCTTTTGTGAGGGTTCAATATCATTCAGTAAAAGCTGTTGGTAAAGACAATAGTGCCACGGAACTATCGATATTATTAGCCATGAGAAGTCATTCTGTTGGAGATCCAGTTTGTTCAACATACACATTAATCCTTTGGGATTTACAGCTCAGTACAGAAGACCAGTCCCTCACTGATCAGCAAATTTAAGAGCAGGTAACACACAAACATGAGAAATGTGCTCTGTCTTCTCATTGGAGGTGCATCCAATTTGATTTAGTCTTGCTGCCCAGAGAATGACTTAACACAACATGTTCTCTTTGTGCATAATTTTGTAGTGACTTTCAGTCTTTGTGATGACACATGTCCCTCTGAAGACTATTTTTCTTAATTTATTCACACTGTAGGCATAAAATAGCCACAGCACAGTTTTTACTAAATTATCTAAATTCCATGCCTAATCTGTAGTATTAAAACCTGTTCCATTCACAGTTTCATTACAGTTTAGACTGTATCTCCCAATGATGATCCCAATTTTTGCAAACCCAGATGATTTTCCTGAAGGACTGTCCAGCCAAAGATTACGCATTCCTGCCTGTCATGGTTTACAAGAAACAATTCATTAGATAAAGCCATAGGTGCCATTTTGTTTATAAGTTTTCATAAACTGAAGATGTCTGCATATTCCATTTGTCCATTTGTTCTTCAAAATTATAGTTCTTTAATCATATCTGTGTTTCTAATGAGGCATGTTTCATAAAAAAAGACTAAAAACTATATTCCATCTATGGAATTAGGGAGTTAATTTCAATTTTATGTTTTCTACTTGATTGTTATTTTATGTATGAAAAATTTGACAGAACGGCTACCTATAAATGCTTAGTTAGGGAGATGATACCTGCTTATACAGTGTTCCTGCCCATGGTATCTCTGTGTTTAGTCCTGTGAAGTCTTTTGTCAATACTAACCGAAATTAATCACTTTAAAAATGAATAGCTATGTCACGCTGGAGACCATAATGAATTTCACAGCTAAGCACCATCTCTGTATTTCAAAGAAAGGTCAAAACTACATATTGTATCCTCAACTAGACTGCAATCTCATTTATATATAATGAGTCTCAAAAGGTTATGATTTTACATTCATTATGCTGTCATTACAATCTTTATATTCTTCCTCTAGGTCCCAAGACCTATACATTATCTTAATGGAGTCAGTATACAATTATTAGTTAGAAAATAATTTAAATTCCTATTGCATTTAACAAGTAGTATAAGCTGTAGGTGTTCACAGCTCCCTGTCTTTTTCCTCTTGGTTACATTTGTCTGTAGTGTACAAGCAGCATGCACAGTCCTGCTGTTCACATCAGAGGAAAGCATTCCTAGATTTAGAAACCATCAATAGGAAGTTCTGACATGAGAGTGTACCTTCATGCTGCTATTCATTGTGAGGGACAGGCGAACGGAAGATTACGGGATGTGACGGAAAGCAGGGACAGCATGAAATCTTCCTCCCCCCATCCCTCTGATAAGTATCACCTTAGGAATGTAGTTTTACTAACCCCAGTAGTTTTCCACTCCTTACTCATCCTAGCTATCCCAGAATCCCCCCTTCCTGGCTAGAGAAGCCCCCAGACTATTTAATCCCAGGAGATAAGATAATAAACGCCATTTGACCATCCACCACGTTGGTGTCAGTGTCTTGTGGACCGAGTAGCATCGGGAGAGGCCGAGCTGCCGTGCTGATATCTTTGAACCAGGTCGCCATGCCTTCATAGTGAAAGGCAACAATTCATTCATCACCTTTGTCACCTAGATAATATTCAAAGGCAAATTCAGATTTATTTCTAGTTCTAAACAGAACTTAGGTCATAGTTCAGACACAAGCTGCTGTCTTTACCTTTCAAATTTCCTGCTCATGGAAAATTTACACTTTGTGATCCAGCTGAAATTCATAATTTGTGAGGCACCTTGTCCTTGTTGTAGTGTTGTGCTATCAGACTCTTGTTGCAACCTTGAGTGCCAAGATGGGCTGCACTGTCCAGCCTACAGACCTCAGCTGCATCTTCCACCTTAGCTGCCTCTCACAGGACACAGACCTTGTAGGCTGCTCCAGGATGTTTTCTCTGTGTCTGAGTGAATCCTGCACTACCATGCAAGGTCTGTACAACTAGGATAGCTCTTTTCACACATACTATTTTTCACCCTGCTAATTCAAATACCTGCATTCTGGCCAGTCAGGCCTTAGGTAGTTCACTAAAATAAATGCTATTTTTCCAATTCTTGATATTTTCTGCCCTGTTAATATCATAAAGTCACAGAACATTTTCCTACCTTGAACCACTGATTAGTTTTCAGATTACTTTTCCTAATACTTTTTTTTTTACTTTAGCTCTTATCATCAAACAGAGTAATATAAAACAGATAAATCAATGTCGATATACTTTAGTTGCATCTTACACTGCATGGTAGAGCTGTATCTTAATAGAAAAAAAGAATAAAAAGCTGTATTTTGAGGTCATTACTATATTCACATACTACTGTGAGGAAAGAGGTTAAAAGCTATTAAATTATTCACTTGTGTGAAGTATTTGCACAACCCTATTAAATATCTACAAGAAATATTTCTTGTTTTGTACTTAGCAATTTCACGTAGGGGATTTGAGAGTTGATGGACAGACAAGAAGAAAATCTAGCAAGCAAAATGGCTTTTGAAAAATACAGGGAAATGAAATGTAGTCTTGTTTTGGTATTACTAAAACACAGACTAAGTTTCAGGGACCATATATTTACTTTTTCCCTTATCCCTAGTGGAAATCACAGTCCTGAAATAGGTACAAGGTTTTTTCTGTGGTATCCACAGGGATTGCAAGATGCTTAAAAATGACTGCTACAGTAACTAGTTTGCAGGTAACCTCTTGCATTTCCAGGAGGGAAATGGAGACATAATTCCATCCTATCCTAGGCATGTTGATATAATTCTAGGCTGAGAAAAAGTGCCTATTTCCACTGAGGATTAAGAGAGCTGAGTATTCGCCCCTGAGCTGGGTCTAATGTAGATATTGTGTATGCTCTCAAAAAACAGCTGAGAAGCTTCCTGTCAATTAATCCAGTGATCACACCTGTTAAGGAGTTAGAAGAAATAGGTCCAAATTTAGAATTTTGCTCCCTGCCTAATCCTGAGGAGGCTTGAAATTTTTATTTTTTATCTGCCATCATATCAGATTCTTACCAGTACATGATAGTGTCAGTATTCTAAAATGGAATGAAGCTGGTGGACTTTGCATTAACCACAAAATATCAACTGAAGTGAGAAGTAGAGAATGGTTGAATCCCCCAGGCTTCAGGGCACTGAGGATTTTATTTAGTAGGATACAGAAACATTTCAGGTGCCAGCCTGGCAGGAGCCCTGGCGAATCCAAGACCTCTCTGATCCTGAGGCTGTGATATGTTCCCACGCGAGCACCTCAGCGCCATCGGGAGGGACTCCCTCTCACCTGCTCTCAACAGCCTCGTGTGGCATCAGAAAGCCACCTTGCATCAAACTGCCTCGGTGATGCATATTCAAGCCATGCACAACTGAGGCTGACTTTGGTATTTAAACAATCCTGACACGCAGTTTACATGCACTGACCCTGTCATGAAATTGGAGCCTGATTTGGTACCATTTTTGGTGTCTCCTGTGAAGCATCTCTAAACATGAAAATCTATTGAGCTTCGATATTTTAAAGGAACATAAACATCTGGCTTTGGAATTGAGACTGGTGCAATGGTTAAAGCAGGAATCGGGGTGTAAAAACAGAGACTTGGAATAATTTCTCTTTAGAGGTAAAAGTACAGTAATTGCTAATAAAAAGATGCAGAGAAAGGCATGTAAGTTATAAAGACAGAGCTTAACAGGTAAATGTTTTTGGATTTTGATCTTGTTTTACAGCTAGCACCATGGAGTTTTTCCATGTGGGAAATGCATTGCAGTCTATTTTTTGAATAAAAGATGTGGAAAGTAGACTGGTAGTAAAGCTGCCAGTATTATTTCTGCCAGGTGAATCTTGAGACTGCAGGCTTTCTACAGTGATGTTTGTTTATTTGTTTTTCATTCCACAGACAAAGCCAGGCTGTGCTAAATAAAATAAGGTATAATTACATGAAAAATTAAGATGTATCAGGACACTCTGACATATACGTACTATAAAATATGGATATTATCAGAAAACTACCACCTCACTAAAAAAACCCTTTATGAATTCTGAGCATGAGTTCTTATTTTACTGGCAAAGATTTTTTAGCATTCTCACTACTTTTAAATCTCATGTTTATTGCAAAACATGTAGTTGCTGGGTTAATAAAAGGGATTACAATAATCAGTTATATTTAAATGGCATGTTAGTTTTCTAAGTAGTAGTTTATTCACAAATTACTTCTAGAAAATGTAATTTAAATGAGTATTTTTCTCTTACATCAAAAAGAAATTCAGACTATTTCCGTTTTTGCCTTTTAGATTTTCTACAACTATTTGCATGACGAAAACCTCAGACCCCTACAACTCAATATAAAAAGACAGCATTTATCCATTAGATCTCCATGTACTTTATCTAATACTTGAGTGTTAGCAAAATGTCAAAAAAAAGTAGAGTTTTATGCCCTATATCTCTCCCAAGATTAATGACATGGACAAATATTTCAGACTTTAGACTGATCAGTATGAAGTTACTTGGAACTATTATTAACTCTTCTCCCTGAGGTTATCCTTCCCTCTGTGGTCTCACTGAACTGTACTTTTCCAAAACACTCCAGCTTATTTCTTGATAATATTCTGTTGTATTTATTAAGTCAAATCATGACACACTTATGGCAGTAACAATTTTTTTCAGATAAACCAAGTTAAAATCAAACATCTGGCAACAACCATGATTTTTGTTGCACTGGTTATCTTGAAATCTGTGTGTCCAAATTCTTAAACCAGTTTTCATTTTTCAAGCAACTAAATTCATACCACAGCATACATAACTTATCACCTGGCTTCCTTGCTGCAGAACAAGCAATTTTTCAGTTAGCAACCATCTTGTACCTTGCTAGCATATACAATGCTGTATTATGTCTGGATAGCCAATGCTGTCTCAGTTAAAAAACAGGAAAAAAGTCTTCACAGCTACAATATCCATCAGGTTTTATATTGATTTCAAATTATTCTCTTTTAATTAAGGAAATTTGCATCCCGAGATGAATATGGATTGTTATCTCACGTATGGATTATCTCACGTTCACTGCATTGCTCTAGTTTTTATACAGCATTTGACAAAATCACTGCTGTGTGTATCACAGGGTCGCTCTTCCTCAAGCCACTCTGCCAGCAAATTCTAACTGTCCACTGTCATCCTCAGTAGCTTTATGTACTAGTGTAAAGGAAATGAAGGAAACTGCCATTCATAAT
The DNA here is from genome assembly GCA_013397015.1 of Myiagra hebetior. NCBI lineage: Eukaryota > Metazoa > Chordata > Aves > Passeriformes > Monarchidae > Myiagra > Myiagra hebetior. Next base: position 52,646 of record VWZQ01010432.1, on the reverse strand, counting down.
CAGAGTCTGGAGAGCTCTCTACATAGTTGAGAACTTACATTTTTAGACTCTCTTTTAGAAAGAAAATGTGGAACTTGAATCAATGCCTTCTCCTGCTACTGATTATTTAGTATTTTTGTTGTTTACTGTGAGACACAGGAGGAGTATGAAAATAAAGTGTTGCTTATAATGAAGTGCTATTTCATGCTAAATGCTGTCATATTGTTGCAGAATCGCTCAGTAATATTTTAATATTTGATTAACTGAACTAGGTAAATGAGGACTGTAATTAAAATGCTATTTTCAACATGTAGTAATTTAAGAGAATAGTTGAGCAATCGATCAGTTCACATACTTTACAAGAAACATGAAGAAAACCAGCATTACTGTCTCCCACTTAAATAGTAAGGCAGCTGATTTCATCATGAAACCCTCCAGAATTTTTTTAAGTACAATGCTGCTTTCTTTTGGGGGCACTGTAGGTTAATAGTGTATTTAAACCAAGCTAAAATAAGACAGTGCTTCAATCAATTCAAATGACATAGAGCTGAAATTCTCAACTTAGTGTCTACTGAGACCTCCTTTTTCAGCTTGAGAGTTCTTATCTCTCCAGTCAAGCAAAGAAATCCACTCTCCTTGGAAATATGGAGAGTCTGTAATCACCCTAATGCCCTGACACCTCCTTGCCACTCCATTGAGCATCATGACTCTTTGGACTCAAATCCTTTGAGACATGATGGAGGTTTCTTTTTTTGTTTCCAGTTAGCCTATTAGATTCTAGTGCAGATTAAAAGAATTGAGTGCACATCCAACCACTAGAGCGAGATCAGTTCTTTGGAAGCCCTCTCAGCCTGACTTACAGATGTTCAAGAACTCTGTTTTGCTGCTCATTAGCTAGAGTAATAAAATCCATGGTAAACAGAATTGTTCCACTTAGTGCAAAACAAAGGACATAGAAGTGTAAGAAGTTTTTTTTTTCACTTGCCTGTCAGTTTACCTGAAGATGTAATTCTGATGACCAGAGCTGGCAATGTTACACCCAGTAGGCACTCTCAGAGCTACATACTATGTTGGAAATGCATGTAGAAAAGTGATTTGCCCACCATAGGGGTCCACTCTTTGTTATAAAATAAAACAACATGTAACGGTTCTTTTGAATTGATGTTACTTTCTTAGTTTGCAGAGATCATGGTCTTTTCCAAGCTTGTAAAAAACCCTAAAGCTGCCAGCATACATACACAGAAGTTTCTACCTTTGATTTGTGATCTAGATGTCTTAAAACACAGACCCTGAAATGGGCAGTAGTCTCAGGCAACAACTCAGCATTGCAAAAGGGCACCAGTTAATACAAGTAGGAATACCTGTTTTTAAAATATATTTGTATATATAAAATTTACAGTTAAATTATATATATATATATATATATATATATTTATCCATCTGTCTGTACAAAATGCATTACATACATATGCAAGTTTCACAAGAAGTGGCTGAGGGAGCTAGGGCTGTTTAGCCTGGAGGAGAGGAGGCTCAGGAGGGACCTTATCACTCTCTACAGCTGCATGAAAGGAGGTTGTAGCCAAGTGGGGGGTGGTTGGTCTCTTCTCC
>VWZQ01010432.1:8078-50522 GCA_013397015.1 Myiagra hebetior | reverse complement strand
TTACAGTTAAATTATATATATATATTTATCCATCTGTCTGTACAAAATGCATTACATACATATGCAAGTTTCACAAGAAGTGGCTGAGGGAGCTAGGGCTGTTTAGCCTGGAGGAGAGGAGGCTCAGGAGGGACCTTATCACTCTCTACAGCTGCATGAAAGGAGATTGTAGCCAAGTGGGGGTTGGTTGGTCTCTTCTCCGAAGTCACAAGTGACAGGACAAGAGGAAATAGCTTCAAGTTGCACCAGGGGAGGTTCAGGTCGGATATTGGGACAAATTTCACAAGAAAGATTATCAAGCAACGAAACAGGCTGTCCAGGGAAGTGGTTGAATCACTATCCTTGGAAATATTTAAAAGACATGTAGATGTGGCACCTGGGGCCATGGTTCAGTGGTGAACATGGCAGTGTTAGGTTAATGGCTGGAATCAATGACATTAAACATCTTTTCCAACCTACATGTTTCTGTGATTCTATAAACTTACACATACATCTGTATCTATACATACATATGTATAATATATTTTTTAAAAATACACAATTTAAACATTGTCTTTAATAGAAAACTTTGCTATTTGCTCAGGAGGCAAAAATTTCTCAATCCTACTGAGTACAGGAGAGGTAGACCAGCATAGGAGGTGACCTACATGAACAGACAGGAATGGAAGGATAACCTACACAGCTGGTATCCACACTTCATTGAGAACTGGGAGTGTCATCATTACCAGCTTGCTACCTCCCCTTTTCTTGACTCTTCCTATTTCTATGCTTTACTTGAGAGTTCTCTATTGCACCCCCTCATTTTCCTTCCCACTTTTTTCCCCTCTTTGAATTTTTTGTCTGCCTTCTCTTTGACTTCAGTTTACCTTAAAGGATTCAAAACAGTAGCAGTGAACTTTAAACCACTGTCATTCAAATAGGATCAGAATTATGTCAGAGCAGCTCACACCTCCCTACCAGTGTGTGCTTATAGAAAATAACTTCTGGCTTCTCAAAATGTAAATGCTCATTATGGAGGGAGAAATATGTCACAAAAAGGAGACACTAAAGAAAGCAAGAGGTTTTACACACCCCTCCTTACTTCTCATGCAGTTCACAGAAGGTGCCACATTTCATTTCACTCTAAAACCAGCTCAGGCTTTGGTCTAAAAAGATCTCGAATATTAAATCTGTGTTCTGTCCTCTTTGGGTCATCCACGAGTGATGTGGGATTTTCACACATGTTATCTGTGAAATAACTAAGGAATACTGATCACTGTATAGTAAGTCAATATTAGTGTCAAAATAAGAAACTAAACAAAAGAAAAAAGGACCTTGAGAAACAAATCATGAAAATTGTGTACCTACGTAATCTTTCTATTCATTCATACATTGCATTAAGGGATGAAAGAGGAAAAAAATCAGATTTTTTCTGTTCAAAATGATTATGAAGTTATCCATGTAAAGAGGTTTCTAAACAGTCAAAGGATGTACAATAATGTTGCTTCTTCCTTCCTTCAGTACTCAAATAATTCCAAGGTATCTGAGCTCCTCATTTACTACTCTAAGCTGTTGGTGTGTTGATTTAAGATAGCAGTATTGTCACCATCGTATTTTGAATTCATTAACAACCTCATTATCAGGCAACTGTGAAATTTTTAAAGAAATGCCAACAAAAAGATGAAAATCTTTCCTTCTTATCAGGATGTGAGAATGATCACTTGTTCTCTCAGGGTTTTTATTGCCTTTTGCACAGCTTGACCTCACATTGCTCTTTTCCTCACAAGTTTATCTTCTCACATAGAAACTATAAAACATAGCCATATTTGTAACATTACCTTAAGGATTAATTTATATTTACTTAATTTGTGTGTAACGTAATATCTATGAATGTTCAGTCACACCAATTACTTAATTGAATAATGAATTATTTATTCATTCACAAACATGACTGAATCTCTTTTTGCAGTGTATGTGCACAGTATTTTTTAGTTCTTAAACGTCTTACATTTGGTGGGGTTGGGGGGACGTTTGGTGTTAAAGCTGTAAGGGACCACTGAGGTCACCTAGTCCAACCTGGCTGCTCAAGCAGAGTGCCCTAGAGCACATTACTAGGATTGTGTCCAGGTGGCTCCTCCGTATCTCCAGCGAGGGAGACTCCACAACCTCTCTGGGCAATCTGTTCCAGTGCAGTCACCCTCACAATAAAGTTCTTCCCCACGTTCAGGTGGAATTTCCCATGCATCAGTTCCTGCCCGCTGCCTCTTGCCAGAGTGATGGGCAGTGCCAAGCAGGGCTTGGATCCATCCCGACACCCTCCCTTCAGACACTTTCAGACATTGATGAGGTCCCTCTCAGTCTTGTCCAGGCTGAACAGGCCCAGCTCCCTCAGCCTTTCCTTGTGAGTGAGGTGCCCCAGACCCCTGCTCACCTTTGTAGCCCTTTGCTGGACCCGCTCCAGAACCTCCACGTCCCTGTGGTCCTGAGGAGCCCAGAACTGGACACAGCACTCCAGATGTGCCTCACCAGGGCTGAGGAGACCTGCTGGCAACGCTCCTCCTAATGGACCCCAGGACAATACTGACCTCTTGGCCACAAGGACACTGCTGGCTCATGGACAGCTTGTTGTCCACCAGGACCTCCAGGTCCTTCTCTGCAGAGCTGCTTCCCAGCAGGTCAGCCCCCAGCCTGTGCTCATGTGTGGAGTTACTCCTCCCCAGTGCAGGACTCTGTTACAACTTACAAACACAGAACTTCAGCTCTGCATTAATAATTATAGAGTAGCATGCAGACCACTTCTGATCTTTTTATGGTGTAAGTATCACTTACCTATCACTCAGCCAAAACTATTCAAATAAGGGATATTATTTTTCTGGTTTTGACCTAAAAAGGTCTAAAACATTTACTGGTAAGGTCTTGAAGGATGAAAACAAAGAAAAAGAAGACTAAAATAAAATGAAGGAGCCGAAATAGCAAATGTGCTTGCCTACTGATATGAAGTCCACACTTTTACTGGACTCTTACGAGATAACTAGTAAAGAAGAATTAGTAGAAATATAATGAATAAGTAACACAGATGACTGAAGAACAAAGATATGAAACACTTCCCAACAAAGCACTCTAGGTAGCTTTCTTGTAAATCAAGTTTTCAAAGTTCCAAATGGTTGCCAGCACTTTCTGCCTTTGTCTAAGTATGAGACACTTGTGGAAATAACAGTTTAATTCGGCACGGAAAAAAATCATCAATTTGTTCAGTTGGCGTCCCTGACAAAAGATAGTTAACTGATTACATATGCCATCCTGCCTCGAGTCTCCTAGTAGGAAACTACAAGAGAAGTAACAATCTCTTTGTCATACACAGTTATTCCTGTGTGTATGAATCATAGCACAAATCTGAATAACACCACCAGCTGGTGCAAACGTATGGACAATAGCAGGGAGCACTACATTGTTCAGGTTTAGGATTTAGAAGAAAGATTGATGCCACTTTCATTTTCTCTTTGTTCCCATTTTTTAGATATTTCACAGAACTATGCTCATGCTTTTACAAAACTAATTCCAAGATGCTCAGGAACTCCATTAATGATTTATTTTGGCATCTTAAAAGGAGCACAAATATTGACAATATATGGAATATTAAAATTTCTCAAGCATTTCCTTATATTATTTAAATAGCAGTTTTACAAGTTCTGTGTTGTATTATCATCCTCCTGTCTCTTGAGAGCATATTTACGTAAATAAGTTTATTCAGCTTGCCAACTATTTTAAAATTGATTAATTTCATCTACTCTTCATTAATCCGTATAACTATTTTCTTCTTGTATTTCTATCCCCCCTGCAATCCATTTATAAGAGCTTTTATCTCTGTACTGCCAACTGGGAAAACCTTTAATGAGTTGAAAGCTGTAGTAAGAGATTTCCTGTTTTGTGTCAATGCCTGCTGGAATGTTCTTTGTTTGATGAGTACAAGGACAGACCTAAAGAACAGTGACCTGAATATGTGGCACTAAACTTTCAGGGTTTGCAACTGAATTTTACAAAATCCAGTACCACTTATTAGGCTTGAATGATGCTGCAGCTTTCACTCTGGGAAATATGGAGTTGATAAATAGGATTTTAAACAATACAGATCGGACACATATTCTCCAAATATTCTTAAGCAGAACACTGTATCTCAGTAATCTTCAAGAGTTCCCACTGGGTTTCCTAATGGTCTCTAGTCTAGTCTAGCCCAGTACTGCAGCACCACAAAATCAAATTGAAGAGAATTTATTTGAGAGGAACTACCTACATAAGGGAATTCAGCATTTTTGTCAGTAAATCTAATGATTTGTTCTGCATGACCTTTGCCTTTTGTTACTTATTTTCTCTTTCACATGCCTTTCTCCAATCACCAAGTTTTCCGCATCCTGAAATAACAGTCTAAATGAATCTTAGAGTTAAAAAATTATATGAAAAAATAACTACCTAAGGAGGGAATTTCTCTTTGCTTTTTAAATTATGAGAAATAATTTTCTTGCAGCAGAATAATCTTGATTTTCTAGTAATCTCTACCTCTCTGTGGAGGAATTTGATGGCTCAAACTCCAGCAGAGTCAAAACCATTTCTGTTCTGACGGCACCAGTTTTACATCTGAATTCTTATCAGTGATCCTAAGAGCCATCCTGCAATTATCCTATAGAGAATAACCTATTAATACTAATGAAATACTAATTAAAATCACTTCTGTTACACTTGAAGACAGAGGAAACACCCCTGTGAATGGCAAAGAAAATGCCAGTGGGTCAATGAAATTTTTTAATCCCTATTTTAACTATTATCTTACCAGAGGAAAATCAATCTAACACCAGTTACATATTACAAATGAGGGTTGGGGGTTTTTAAAGCATAATATTTGTCTTTAACATGAACGGTTATTATGATACACCTGCTATATACAGGTGTTCATTTGCACTGAAATCTTCATAGCCTAATTGGCAAATTATGATGAATTTCTATTATTTATTTTATGAAAAAATAAGTTTGTTGAACAATTTTAGCAAGGTATGTACAATAGTAAAAACTTATGACTAGATAACCCATACAAATTCCTTAGGACTCTAAATGAAAATGAGCTGTCATAGGAAAATAACATTTTGGAAAAAATACCTTTTCCCCTCTCTTTTTGGAGCATTGACTATTCTAAAGCAGAAAAAGGCCATTTGCAGTAATTAAACTAGAATATATATTGTGTCTAATATGACCTACTCTTTGTACTAAAAAAATCAATAATATTAAGAAGCAGCATAAATTTCATTATTGATTATTTTATTTTTCTTTAGTAGCTGTACAAAATGCATGGTGAAATTTTTCTTTAAATCACATTCAGCATAGTTTGGTCAGAGGACTCCTTCTTAGTTTTATCTGAGACACATGGTCAGTATTTCACCTATACTACAGTAGTTATAAATAGAGGCAAACAGGAATGCCTAGAGATTTAACCTCAATGCTATTAGACTACATTCTTATTAGTGAATGGTAGCAATTATGTTCTTTCTAGAGATATGAACCTGCACATTTTATACCTGACCTAATTTAGTAGTATTCCATGAAATTAATCTTAAAAAAAAACCCAACCAGAAATCATTTTTATAAATTTGCTGCTCATGTTAGAAATCTCAGGAGTTCTCATTAACAGAAAATTACATTCATGTGATCAAGAAAGCTTTTGTCATCCTGCAGATGAAATAGGCCTGTGTGGAGTCATGAACTAAATTGAAACGATTTGAAAAAGCAGCTAAAACAAAAAGAGGCTTTCTTCTGATGATCTTACTAAAAGGAAAAAGGAGTATCACTAAGAAAACCAATTATTCATGTGAATGGATAGTTTGTATGAAAAAAAATGCAGCTAACAAGGAAGTCCAGGCTTGGCACTGAATGTGTTCATAGGTGTCTGAGGCAGATTTAGTCCCCTTGCTGCAGGGTATTTGACACACAGGCAAATAGCTCTTACAGCAGTCACTTGAACACTTCCAGATGCAGCAAAGTCCTCTTAATTTGTACACAAAAGGAAGCCTTCATTTTTTTATATTATTAAAAGTAGGTTGGGATATCATGAGGTGCTGTAGAATCCAGCTGGCTTCCTGAAATGCTTAGAAGTTAACTACTATTAGTAACATATGATATACAAATGTATATAATTGTATATTGTGTATATTGTATTGTTTATGTATATATCTTTGAAAATGTGAAATTGTGGTTTTTAATATATACACTTTGTTTATCTACAAAAAAGAGATGAGACTGACTTCTGTGTAAGGTTAACTCATTCTCCATATTTACGGTTGGCATCTAAAGCTGTAACGGTGCCTACTTGATCAGGGCCATTGAGAAAGTCATTAAGGCTGTTAACTGCTGGTGAGGTCTGCTACACACACATTTCAAGTTAAAAGAAGGGCAGAGAGAGGGATAGGAGATGGTTTTGTGGCTTGTTGGTTTTAATTTTGTGATATTTTAAGAAAGTAAACCCTTCCAACCCTACAAGCTGTTTCATAACATCAAAAAGTACTTTTCAATCGTACATCAAACCTCAAACTGCTATCTTCTCAAAAAAGTCATGGTTCTATATAATGAAGAAACAGCAATCAATTCACTTCCCATCCCCTTATTTGTACAAGGAATATATTAATTATTGTCTCCCTTATGGGCACTTCCTGGAAAACATGTCCAGTACATTCTGAATCAGTGGTAGAACTGCTACCTTCCCAGCAGCCTTTGCACCAATTTATTCGCCCATAATCTGTCGAAAGTTAAGCATTCCTTCAGTTTGTGTATTTTACTAATATGTTAAACTTGTGCTTTTTCCAGAAAGCTGCATATTGGCATCAGCCTTTGAATTCTACTTTTCTAGATCCTTCCATGCATTTATTCTTCTAAGAGACTCAAGACAAATCCTATGGTAACTTCTAAGGAAAAATATCTATCGTCTGTATTTAATAAGGACTGCAGAGTCAAACATCAAATTAAGATACATTTGATTAATCTTAATACTTCCAAAACTGGAAGCTCTCTGGCATGTGTGTAAACATCCCTGTTTAAATTATGGATTTGTAAATATTTCATTATTACTTATGATTACTTCTAATAATGAAATCTGCCCCAGAGTTGCAGGGAGCACTAGCGGAGGTTCAGGAGCTGGGACTCCTCCCTGGCTCCAAGCTCACCTAAGGTCCTTGGTCAGCCAGGACACGAAGTTCTCACTGCTGCTTGCTCCTAAATACAAAACCAGTGGCCTATCTACTTCACACCAAATATGCAGCTGCCCTAACAGATGGTGACCTAGTAAAAAGGTTAGAAAAAATCCAAAATAATGATGTTGGTTGCAAAAGATACTACTCACATCAAAAGAACAGGAACTGCTTTGCAAAGGCAGTCTGAGTTTCTGAGTGACTACTGATAATCAGAAATACCAACAGAAGTCAAGGCAAATAGCTACTTAAGTACAGCAAAATTAGTATCTGTGCATTTAAGAAATTTATTCTTAGGTAACATCAGTGCTGGTGTAGCCTAATCTAGACAGTGATGTAGCCAATTTACATTAATGTAAGAAGGATGTCACTAAGTACAATTTTTCCACCCTGAAGACGGGAAATATTATCTATGTGTGCTTTGTGATGCCAGCAAATACCAACGATAGAATTAAGTTGACTTAAGGAATTTTTGGTGCTGTCTATATGTTTAGTTTTTGTAAGGTCTTCTATTTCCCATGATGCATTGAAAACAGGTGGAGAAAAGTATTATGTCCTACTTCCTAGGCCTGTTCAGCTTGTCATCTAAGACTAACAGGTTGGCACAAAGCAGTTAAAACTTTTTTTGAGACAAGATTCCAGCTATTCAGATGTGCAAGTTTCCCAGTGAAATCAGGGAGTTTCTCAGGTGTTGCTTTCTGGCATAATTCCCCTTTCTGTTTATGTAGAACAGGACTTTCTTCTTTTTGCAGAATGGGGCTTTTTTTCTTTTAGCATGTTTTGAAGCTTATTTCAGTGATGAACTAGGAAGCTCCTCCTTTCAGAGGAACTAAATATTTACTTTAGACAATACCCCTGAAGTCACTAGCTGAACATCTCTGTAAGAATTGTGCATGCATTGTGTGCAGCCTCATTTGGTGTGGCTTATGGCTACCAAGAGCAGAGAAAAAAAATTGATACAGACCAGGCCAGCTCATATCCAGCAAGATGATACCAGCTTTGGAGTCCTGCCAGAACGTGGCTTCTGGACAAGCCAAACAAGACAAAACCTGTGTGGTAGTGTTCTGAACTGAAGCCACTTTTGGCTTGCTTGCCCTGCTGCCACACTTCTGGTTCCAAAGGGTCTCCCTGGGTCAGGCAGACCCAGCTGCAGCACCTGAGCTGGCTCCACACATTTGCACAGTGTGCACATTTAGCAGTGCTGGGAGAGACAGTCACAGGTGGCACACCAAGCTTCAGCAGTGGAGGTAAATTCTTCCTCGGTCTGGGAAAGAGAGCTTCTTCCAGCGTGTTTTTGTTACAGATAATGGAGTGTTGACTTGATTTTAATGGTTCAGAATTTTTTATTTACCCTTACTGGAGACACTATAAATATTATTCTGTTCTACAATGTTGAGCAAACTTGAATGTGCAAACCCTGCCAGTTCCAAAATGAGATCATTAGCATACAATATACATTTAGAAGTTTTCCCAAAAAGTTTCCATAAAAGTAAATTTAATAATACAGACATTTGTTACTTTCCTTGAAAAATAGATTTATCTTTGAAAATGATACTGTACGACTTACTGTCTCTGTCCCACTGTGAAGCATTTAAGACAAATGTTCTCTACTATTCTTCTTTCTTTAGAGTGACATGTGCTTTACAGGAACATTTATTTTACAAGACTGATATGAAACTCTGAAATGCTTTATGATTTGCTTAAACTACATTTAAGTTCCTAGTGAATACTCATGTTTTAGCTTTAAAAAAACATTTTCTTTTTCTTCACCTGCATTAGAAAGATTTGGTATTTATGCATGAAAAATACTTGGCTACATCACCTTCAAGTCTGTGTTTCTTAAAGACAGGCCTGCAGTCTCTATTGTTTATTTTGAGAGACAAGATGTTTGATCTTTAAATGGGGGTTGACTACGGGTTACTGAAAGCTCTGTATGGGCACAATGGAAAAAATATGTCCCACATGTTTTAAAAAATCTATCACATTCCTTATGCCTAGTTTAGATTCATATTCAGTTCATCATCTTTCACTGTCATTCATTCTTCCTGTGTTAAAGATCTGATGGTTTCATTCCTTATTCTTCTAACTTGTTTTTTTAAAATAATCTGATAACTTTAGCATCAATGGCAAACAAGCATTTCTTGTCTTGCGCACTAAATGGAATTCACCTTTTTGTCTATTAAATCATGTTTTCCTCTTCAGAAAATGCCATCAAATATAAAAAACATTTATATCAATTACACATGTTCTATTTTTATAAATGTGTACATATTAATTAACAGTAGTAATTAATATGTAGCTGTTCTAGCCTGTAAAACTTCTTCAGACTATTAAATGGCCTGGTGCTACAGAAATTAATGTGGAAACTCACATTAATGAGCTAGGATTTCCCTGTTAACTTGTTCTAAAAGAAAAATGCCAGGCTCCTGTACAGTGCAGTGTCCAAAGATCAATATGCCAAGCCACTGGAAGAGAAACTCATTGCAATTTTATATGGAGCAAGGATGAGACAATGGGTTTCTAGAACAAACCAGATTTTGCACCCTTTCTCTTCAAAGTGAGCTAAGTGTTTAGGAAGACTGAATTTTACAGGTTCAAAGTCCCTGCAGGCTGTCCTGATTAGCCTTGTCAAGTCCAGACTTACAGGTTTCATTGGTCTCTTTAGGTCAGAGACATTATGTACAGCTGAGAAGGAAATGAAACTAGACAAGAACCCTCTTATTTACAACAAATTACCTTGGAACATCTACAGAAATTGCTAATAGGCTGCTACACCCTTGTCTCAGCACAGATGCTTTGCCTTCTTCCTCCACCATGGCTCCCCATCCAGATCTTCACTGGACCACCACAGTAAATGGCAGTGGTCTTGTGCACCACCTACTTGAAATGCGGTTGGACAGAATCAGCATGGAATTAAGAAAAATAAATCTAGTTCTTACCAGTTTCTTTAAAATACTTTCTCCCACAAGGACCACTACAACATAGCCATGTAGAGAATATCTCACTAAATTGTGAGAGCTAATTTACAGCCTTAAAATATAAAATATAAAAATATGCTTTTGTATTATTCTGATTTTACATAATTGAGCACAGCCTGTTCTGGTAGAAAAGAACAGCTGTCTGAAGTAACTTCTTGTTACATCTCCAATGGCATATATTTTTCTATCTAGTTACAGATAATTATATGCAATTACAACATTTTAGTAATCTTTGTGAAACAGCTAATTTAGTTGTCTCTTTCTTTGTCTTTTTTTTTTTCTTTCAATTTTCTGCCTTCACTTTCTGAAGAGTAATCTGAAATACAGAATGGATAAGAGAAGGATTTCACAACAATTTTTAATAATCTTAAATGTGGACCATCTACATATCCCATCTTTATTGCTACAAATTTTGTCCAGGCATTAGAACACCGTATTGAGTACAACTCTCCTGTACCTCATGAAGAGTTTCCAAACTTTTCTGATAGAAGGAAATCCAACCAAATGGAGTCAGTGCATGACTGACTTTAAACTGACCGTTCATTTAAAACTCCAAAGAGCCAAAGGTCCCCTCTAACTCTTCTCAGGACTTTCCCTTCTGGACTGCCAGTGGAGCAAGTCCTTGCCCCTAAGCTGCTGCATGTGCTGTACTGCATGTACTGCATGTGCATGTACTGCATGTGCATGTACTGCATGTGCATGTACTGCACCAAAAAGAGACCAGTGCCAAAACAGCAAGGTGAATGCAGATTTTCTGCCTGTCATGCACTTCAGGTTATGCCCAGGTACTAAAATCCTTCTACACTGTGAGTGTGTGTGGTCTTTTAACAAGTGGGCATAACAGAGTATAAAAAAGGATGCTTCATACAAAAAAAGAGTAATTAATTTGTAAATTTTTATAATACCTTAATTAGACTAGCTAATTAACTCTTCTGGAGCCTGTGAATTCTGCCTTTCTCAAGCAGGAGAAATAGGAGAACTGTAGAAATCTTTTAACATCTTGGCCATTACTAAAATTACTTTAACTCCAAGGAGATTGCTTCTTGAAACAGAATTTTCCCCCCCAAAAACCTGCAGTGGGTCCCATAAGGTAGGTACACAGAATAAAATGAAAACAAACTAGCTTTGCTTTTTCAGTGCTCAGCAACCAGAAGGAGAATCAAGGTTAAATGGAGATGCAAATATTATATGGTTCTTAGTATCAAGTTATTTCACTGTTGAACTAAAGCCAACCAGTTTAGTAATATTACATAACATTCTTGCACTTCCAAATAATGGGGTATGTATCATCTTTGAGTATTTAACTTTGGTAAAGGTTTGCTAATCTGCGGACAAACAGATGCAGGTTAGTTTTCACTAGAGCTAGTAAAACAAAACTTCTGGACACAGGGTATGCAACAGGCAAAACCACAGTTCTGGGATTTCTGCAATTGTGTGTTTATATAGTGAGTGAGTAAGTAAGTTGTAAATAAGAAAGCTTGTTTCCCGTTGGGGCTGTGTGAACAATTTTTTACAATTCTAGCATTTTAAAGGCAACTGCAATATGGAGAAAAGAATAAATGTAGGGTTGTAGAAGGAGACTGTGGGAATCCAGAGTGCAGGGAATATTTCTCTGTACCTGTTTCATCTGTTGACTGCCATTTGAAAAATGCAGATTTCTACAGTTCTTCCAGTACCTGGGAGAGTGCTTTCTTACTAACAGTAGACTGTTAAGTTTCAGTGCCAGAAAACTTTAGAATGTCAGCCTTGCTACAAACAATAGGCAAGCAAACCAACTTTCCATTTGTAGTTTAAATTACCCAGCAAACACAATGGAAAACCAAAACAACCTAGTCTTGTAACAGACCCAAAAGGCTTCTTAGGTAGACTTCATACACTTTTTACAGGTATGACAAATGAATGACTATCCTTGTATGACCAAGCATTTATAAGCAAACTTTCTGAAAGAAACCCTTTAGTAAGAAATGAAAATATTGTACAAATCAGCTGTGAAGAATTCAAAAGGCATTATGCAAGCATAATGCCTTACTATTCAGACTGTCATGTGCCATAAATTTAAGTGCTCAATATTGGACCAGCCAGGTGTCAGAAGTGAGTAGTGAACTTGCCAGAAGAGATGTTTTACATTTCTTAACCAGCATCTTGGTCCGTGACAGAGCTGTTTGGCTTTTTCACATATACTGATACTACTAGCAGAGATAAAATATTCTCTCTCTTTAAATAACTATCTTTAGACCAAATTTGTTCAGTTCAAGTGAGTTCAGTATGATAAATACTTTGATTTCTAAAAAGATAAATGAAATCATCTAAACACTTAGTACTATTAAGTTATTTTTTTAGAATACTAGAATACACTTTTGACAAAGGGTTTGCTTTATAATTTAAGCCTAATGTAAGCATAGTGTGCAGTAGGTTTTTCTCTTTTCTCAGTGGTGCTTGACCTTTACTTCACTGAATGGGTATCCTAATCTGTTAGGTACTGTATGCTGTTTCCTAAGGGAATTTGAGTTCTCGGTCAGACTTGCTTGCCTCCCAGTATGGTTTAAGGTGTTAAGAGACTCAACAAGACTGTTCCACTGTCAAAACACTGATCTAAAAAGAACTCATGAGTGTCTGGTCACTGTTTAGCAGTCTGCTGTGTGATGTAGCATTTCTTATGATCTGTGAATTATGTGCTCAATTTGCATCACAAATTTTAATCACATTCCAGTTGTTTTTTTCTTCTGTTGTGTTTTTCCCTGCTGGCCAGCCTGTGCTGCCTCCAGCATGAGACTCCCATAAAAAGGTCAGCATTGCTAGGTGAGTGATTTGCCATTACACAGAGAAAAAACTTAATTGATCAATCATCCAGGTCAAAGGGAGTCTTTTTCATTATTTTAATAGACCTCAGTAAGGTTTGTAATTGAGAATAGGTTGCCTCAAGTTTGTTCTCAAGAGTGAACTTGTTAAAATCTTTGGAAGATGAACTTCTTCAATCTCCTTTGACATGTGTCCAGTTTTTTAATTAATTCTTTTAGAATGTGTCTGCATAATTTGGTCATATATTGGCACTGAGTTCTGATTTTCCTCCTCCTCCTCTGCTTTATCACTAAAACAATAACATAAAAAACTGCATCACTGATCCAAAGTCATCCATCTCTGTGTCCTTTGTAGCCTTACAACGAGTAGGAAGTTTTGCTGCTTTCATTGCAAGAAGCTTCATTGTGCTCAGGAAGCCTTTGGAAATTCTTCTGAACTCCAAGTTCAGAAAACGTGTTTTAAACCCTGCATGTTGTATTTGAACCAAAGATAACTCAGTGAATAATAGAGGAAAACACTACTACTGGGATACTCAAGTTTGCCATGGTTGGGGTTCCTTCTTTCATGACCTCAGTGTTCACTTAAGGTACCACCTGTATGTTAATATGAAAGAAGCATTATACTGACTGTAACAAAATTGAAGTTACAAGTTACAAGAGCATTTTTTATACATCTTGACAGGTATTTTAAAACAAGAGCAGAGGACTACCACTGATTATTCTGGATAAAAATATTTCCATCACCCTTATAACATTTTCTCATCTTCCATTATGATGCTTTCCACAGTGAGCTGGCAAGATAAAGGTATAATTATGCAAACATGAGAAACTGTACAGTCCTCTTTAAACAGTAAGTTATCTTCATAACAAAAAGGATTCAAAATCTGTTTCCAAAAGCATATCACTCCTGGGGAAAGTTTTTTCCCGTAATTACTTTTAACAGCTCCATCTCAGGATTCTCAGCACATAAACCAGTTTTTATTTGGAGAATACCTATGAAAAGGCAGCTGCAACTCTACAAATGCTGCATATTGTCAGATTCTGTAAGTTTAACTCTTAAAAGTTCTGAGGCCTAGAGAAATAAGTGGGTTCCATGTCTTCAAAGTCTCAGATGAGGATTTAGTGATACAGTCATTTGTTTTAATACACTGTTGTGAGGTCTTTATATTCTGTACACCTCAGTGATTTCTTACGAGTTTCATACAGTACTGATGCAAATAGTCTAGCCCTGGAATGAGAAGAGAAAGGCACAAATGCAGCCATTGCAGAGCCTGCTCATGTCTGGCAGTAACACAGCAGTGGTAGCATGAGGCAGATGGGACTGGTGATGACCCAGAGGTCCATGGGGCACATTGGGGATGCTTTGGGGCCCCGTTGCTCTCTCCAGAAGTGCACAAGTACAATGTCCTACCTCAGCCCGTGCTCAGCTTCTGAATTATTGAATTGCAGGTATTTATTCTGCCCAACAAAATACTATATTGTATTTTTATGTTGTGGTGCAAATAAAGCCACTGAAAGAGTTGAGTGGCCATTTCAAATTATTTCTCTGACAACTGTTTTATAGATTCCATCCTTAGGAGATATTACTATGTTCTTACTAAAGAAACAAAACATAAAAAGGACAGAAGAGTTTGTCAATGTTTGCATCAGTTCTAGCTAACAAAGCTACTATCCAAAAGTGTTAATCTACCATGAATAGTGTTAGGACCATAAACAGTAATTAATAAGAGTATGCAAGTATAAAACATTTATATTGTGAAAGTCAACCATATTGTTTGCATGCCTGCAGGGCTCACTTTGGTTCAGCTGAAATGCTGATTGTGAAACAGACATTTAGAAGTTTGAGTTATCGATCATATTGATACAACAGGAAAGTTAAAAGCTTAATGTCGGGTTTCTGGGATCTTTAGGAGTGTGTATTTAAATAAGTCATAATGCTGACTCAGCCTGCAAATCCTGACTTTTGTCCTTTTCAAAAATAACGCTTTTACAGGCTACCTGCCCACTTCTTTGTTTCCTCCTTGGTCTCATCACAGATGCACAGCTCTTGCCTGCAGAGTATCAGCAGTCTGCTTACACCCCAACACCTCCAAGCTTCATTCTTGACCTCCTTGCTGAGTTTTTCTTAATTCTATTCTCTGGACACTTGTTTTTCTTCAGTCTTTTAATGATTTCTTGCCACCCTGTCCTGTTTCTGTCTCTCCTCCCTTCAGAGTACATGCATGTACACACACACACACACACACACACACACACACATTTCCTAGAGCTGTCACCCTGCTGTGCACTCCTACCCTCCATCCCTCTGGCGTCAGCTTCATTTACCAGGATCCTTATTCAATCTCAAACTCATTTTTATTGCTTTCTGTTTATACTTATGAAGGGGAGATGCTCTGGTTTTCTACTAGGAATGAAACACTTTCCTTTTGTACTTTTATTTCCATGTGTTTTGATTTGCATTGTGCAAAATTCAGTTGATAATAGGACATAACTCAGAACAAACTAATTGCCAGCTATGTCAATTTATATTTTATAATATTCCCATTCTTTCTAGTAATCTATTCCCTATTTCAAAAGACTAGAAGGCTGAATGTATATTGGCTTTTTCACAAAAACTCATCAGAGGCTCACAAAAGTCAGTAACAATAAACAAGTAGGAGAGAGAGCACAGCAAACTGTGAAAACGGAAAACGAATTTATTTGAATTCACTATTTTAGGAAGTGACACAGATGAGGATCCCACAGATGAGGGTTGAGTGCCAAGTGAGTACACTGGAAAATCACTGAGCTTTCCTTTTGTTTCACGGTGCAATAGGTTATAGGCTTGTTACAATATGATGTGCATTTTTTTTTTAATGGCTTGATTTCTTCTGTAGTCTTCTACTTTTTACTCAGGCATTTTATTCAAATTCTGCTTGACAAAGGCTCAACAGGGATGCTTTGACAAAATCCTAGATTAGTGCAAAAACGGAATATGTACTAAAAATGTGTTGTTAGATTAGTGCCCATAAAATGAATGCATATTAAGTTACTTCTAGAAATACATATTAAACACATTCTTTTCTTACTCCTATCTCTAAAAACTCTGCTTTCATTGTTATCATTTGAGGCATGTAGTTAGAGCACCTGGAACCAATCAGTCCATTGAAGCTCATTCTTTCATATGTATTATTAATAAGAAAAGGATTCTTACAGTAGATTAAAGGTACAGTGAAGATTTTCACTATCTCCCTGTATTCTCTGCATGCTCATTGATGCTTTCAGGGAGAAAAAAAAAGGTAGACTGAACTAAAGTTCTGCCATTCTTTACTCTTCAGAGCATAACTGGAATGAAAAGGTATAGAAATGTTTCCTTTACATGAATCAGGTGATAGGTTTGGTAAGAGTAGAGTAAAAAGAGTGACATTTTTATGTAATTAATACAGAGAGTTGGGTTGTTAACATACCCAAAGAGGTTATGGCATTTCACTGCAGATCTGGATCCTCTTAAGAGGATCATCTTAAGTGATACTGGAGGGGATCAAGCAGCACCATGCTGCTTTAGGTAGACAATTCAGAGCTAAAAAGGAGCATCAGAATTTCAAGTCTTTTTTAGAAATTAAAGCCAAGAAATCTGTGAGCTTCTTCCATGCCTCCTCTGAGAAGAATATCCTTGGGGTGTGCAAACACAAGCAGTTGTCTTCCCTACTCAAGTATAACACAGTCTGACTTTCACCTGGGATCAGTGACCTGGAGTAAATTCGTGATGGATAGGATGATTCTGGAAGAGTATAAAATTAAACCAAGAATAAACTCTGGCAGGTGATATATTTATATAAGTCTTCTAGATTTTAATGTAGAACCTTCCTTGGCAAAATGTCTGTGAATACAGTCAAGAATAAAATATTTACTTACCAGAATACCTTAAGAACAAACTAAGGAACTGGCTGCTTTGTTTAGGTATTTAAATGTTTGTTTACATAATGGAAGTCTGTATTTCCCTCCTTTACCTTCTTTGCCCAAGGTACACAGGTGTATAGTTAGCATAGAGGCTTCAAAATAAAAAAAAGTCACGTTTGTATCAGGAAAAAATGGTAAAGACAGGTGCAAGTGACAAGATCACCTGCCCAGGGGGAAAGTAGTAACTTTTTTTGTAGCTGATGATGACTTGGATACGAAACATCCTCTGTCTGACCTTATCTGCTAACTGCAAGTCATTCCCACTGCAAACAAGGATTTGCCCTGTCAGACTGTCAATACCATCTATCTCATATTTATTACAAATTACCCCTTTTTTCATTGTGCTGGCTTTGGTTGGGACTTTCTCACCTCAGTGTAAGGATGCAGCTGAATGCTGGCCTCTGTGTCTCTGACAGTAAACCTCAGCACGCCTGGGGTGGGAGCTGATGAGGAAAACGACATAATAGATGTTGACTGTCTCCCTTCCCTACATAAATAATGTTAGGAAGGTTGTTTTGGCAGTGCTTTTGGCATTAGATTATCTAATGGTGGAAGGGTCCTGATTTTTCTGCTTATTGTTAACACGCAAGTAATTCCTTTTACATGGAAACTAGAATAAAGCAAACGCAGTATCAGGTGAGAGCATGTGCAATACAGCTTCCCTCTTTTCTGTGCACCAGTATTACCATTTGGGGAAGAATAAAGTGTGATTATTTTTCACAAAGGCATGACATGATTAATTTCTTCATCCAGATGACAAGGCAAAACAAACTAGTTTCACTTTTCCCATAGGCTTTCAAACCAGAAAACTGTCTATTTTCCTGGTAGCTTTTCCTTTTTCTAATGTAGGCAAATAATTTTTTAGAAAGCTAAAGAACTAAGGAATCCTTTTTCTCAGATGCTACCTAGAACCAGAGAGAGCTTCAGCTTGGTGTCCTGAATTTACCCAAATGCACCACAGTGTTACATGATGTTGTTTGCAGATGTGCTGGAACATCCTTTGTTCCCAACAGCAGGTTCATTTGTCCCAACAATTAGCTACCACAAAATTCAAAGACTATCAGTGACAAACATGGCTTTGAAATGACAATGTATGTGAGGTATTTAGCAGACAGGCTGGTGACTGGCAGGTGTGTATGAGGACAGGAGGCTCTGCTGCTGTGCAAGGCAGGGCCGGTCACAGCCAAAGGCTGCAGGAGTCCTGCTGCATACTCTGAGCAAGGCAAGACCACACAACTTCTGCTTGAGTGGGAAAAGGGCCAGTGCTGGATTATCTCAGACACTGAAGATGGCTTTCTGAGTGGGACCACAAAAAATGCTCTACTTTATTCCCAGTAAAACCTTACTCAGGAGAGAAAAATAAATCCTACTGCCAGACAAGCAAAAACAACTGGGAAAATAGTTGTCTTGACTTTCAGGTTCTTTCTTATTTTTCTGTATTTCTCCTTAGCGAAAAAACCCAAATAGCCTGTTCCACACACTGGGCAGAATTTTTAGCAGTTATCTCCTTGTAAATGCTTCTTAGAAATGTAAGCTTCAATATATTTCTAGTTATTGAATAAGATACTACCAAATTTATCAGTATATAATGCCCTTCTTGATGTTCTTCTGTAAACCAGGAAAATCTAACTGTCAGAAATAACATTAATATAATTCCAATCTTTTTAATTTAGTGAATTGGCTCAAATTTAATACATAGATCTGAGATTACTTCTGTCTTATCTGATGATGGTTTCTTTGAATTTCATCTTCGCTTGGAGATATTTTTTTTTCATTTTTGATCAAGTCCATTTATCCATATGACTTATCTTCCAGATAGGGAGATGAAATTCTTTCCCATTATAAATATGCCCCATAACTTTTTAAAGTAGAAGGAGTACTAGTATTCCTATCTAAAAATCTATGAGCATGCAAGCAGCTGAGTTTAAAAAATCCCAAACAACCCCTCCGAAATTCAAGCATGGTTATAATTAGCATAATCATGAACAAAATACACTTTTTCCTTCCTACATTATGTAACTTTTTTTTGAGCTAAAACGTGTATTAGTGAACATGAGCTGTCCAACAAATCAATTTGTTAGAATTCCATATAGATATTTTTCTCTTTTTGTAAGACTTTCATTATATTCCATCCAGATTCATCTTAAAAGAGTGGTGATTGATAACAGAGGTGGGTTGAAGCAACAGGATCTGAATTCTGAGGCATTTCTTCGGAGATCAGCACAGGCTTCTCTGAAGAGGAGCATGGGATTAGGAAGTTACACAATTCACTGTACACTGAATACAGAGCAAACTGACAACTGACCATATTGTGTCAATCAGTGAAGGTCCCAGGATCTTTTAAAGGATATTTATATGAATGGATTAGACTCCATTGATTCCATGAAGGGCTGAACAGTTTGCACCAAGAGCAAGCTGTAAGAACCTCTGTCAGGTAGAGTTCTAGAGGCTGCTGGAAAAGATCAGAAAGACGGGGAATGCATCAAATGGTTAATATCCTAAAAGTTAACTGCAGCCTATTTTGAAACCAAAACAGTAACATGCTAGACTCCAGATGTCACTGGCAGAAATAGAAGGTGACACAAAGAATTCCAGGAGGTTTAATTCTATACAACCACAACACTAGGAAAGTTTACATACAGCTTTGATATACAAAAGAAGGTGAAAAAGGTGTTTGCACAATCTAGCAGCTTATGCAGACTTCAGATGCAAAGCACACAGACCCCTATGCCTCCATAGCTAGACTGGTCACACTTCTCTGCCACCTCCTAATGAGATTGCATGCAAATATTTAAAGGGAAAGATGTAAATACTAATGAAGATTGAGATGGATTTTATTAGTTCTTCATAGTTTGAAATTCCAAACTAAACCACAGCTGGGTACTGACCGACAAAGACAACATTATTAGGTGTATTATGATGTATCTTAATGCAATAAAATCCTGCACAACAGAGTAGCCAGTCTTGTGATGTTTAACTTGGGAACAGGAGCTTCAGAGAGTGAGAGTAAGGTTATAGTATAAATATCCGAAATTCCAAACATTATTTTAGTTTTCAAGGACTCATATAATAAATCTTTGCATCCTTGCTAATTTTAAATTACTTTATTTGTTAACCCAAATAAAAAAAGTTTAATGTTTGTGAAAATTAAAAAGATATTTGTTTCTAGTACCACAGTTTTCACAGTTTTAAATATTAATTTGGTTTTAGTTTTTATCTGTATTTTTAAGAAAGGTGACGAAAAATGCTGTATTTAAAAAATGAATGCTCATAAGAAATGCTTTAGCTGGAGGAGAAGCTTTATTGATTTTTAGGGGTGGGATTTGGGAATTGAATTTTTCTGGAGCATAACATTTTATTTACTAGCGGTTGATAAACTGCAGTGTCACCTGCCAGCTGGCTTCAGTTAAAGAAAGCTGATTGATAGCCCAGGACATACATATGAAGAACAAAATTATAAAAATGGTAGAAACTTCTTTCCCCCCCCTAGAATTAGTCAGGCTAAGTCTTCCTTTGGCTTGAACAGGATCATTCTTATTATTTATTGCCTGCATTATTTTAACTCTTATAGGTACCAATTGCCATTAAAGTTTCTGTCTACTAGGCTCTTAACATTCTGTGCAAAAAATGAGTTTGGACACACTATACAGTCCCTGAATGCATATCATCATACAGGGTAATTTAGACATTTATCCAGGTGTCACCTGCTATTTCTTGCCCTTTCTATGAAGATGCCTGTGTTAGACAAAGTACTCCAGTGCTCAGGAGTAAATAAAGAAAAAATACATTAAAATAATTTACATCTTAAATGCAGAGTTAGAAAGCAGTAACTTTTCCCAGTGGGTTTTTGCTTTGGTTAGGGGTTTTTTTTGTTTGTTTTGGGGTTTTTGTTGTTTTGGGGGGTTTTTTTGCTTGTTGGTTTAGGGTTTTTTTCAGGTTTCCAACACAATCTAATGACTAATTCCTTCAGTTTTCAATAAACAACAGTTAGTTTTAGGTGTGGTCACTAGTAATCAAAGTAACAGCCACATAACCACATTGCTGTTTCTTCATTTCTCTGCCTTACTGGCTGTCTGAATCTTGCCTTAACCTTTCTCATGCTGGCTGTGGTCTGCACACAGCTGCTTTTCAGATCTATTAATCCTGTTTCTTGACCTGTGCTTTGAAACAGTTTCTTCTGTCAAAGGGAGATGCCCTTCTCAAAGGGTCAGAAGCCCAACTCCACCTGCCAAGTTTTCTACTTGAGTTGATGAAGGATTGGCAGCAAGGCCAAGGAGGCCTGTACCATCATACCCATCTTTTCTGTCATCAGATGTGTAACAAAGAATGCAAGTGGCAGACAGTAATCTTAATTTTAATTGGTATTAACAGTGATTTAGAGTTGAAATTATATGTAATGTTCTGGAGGACCACTGGTTTTGGTGAAAAACAATCCTTAATTAAATTGCTATTATCAGAAAGGTGTATCTTTATCAGATACACTTTTTTCCCCCATAATTTTAGGGGGCTGTGAATCTAAACAGATTCACGAAGACTCTAAAATATATATGTAGTACAATTGTTCTGTTTTGTTTTGAATGTCTGGAACATACCAGATTAGACCACAGAAAATCCTTGTAATGTTTGGAGAAAATGAGCCAGACACATGGAGACAGACCATATACTACTGACAAATGCTTATGAGAAATTTGTGACTTTAGAGGCCTCTCTTTTGACTACAAGCTCTTGCTATTCCATGCCAATTTTGTGTTCTAGGACAGGGAAATGATGATCTGCCATTTACCTTTAGGATTTTCTAATGCAGGTATAGAAGAGATCCCCTATACAACGCTATTGACAGATCCTTGTACAGCCTCACATTCTATTTAGTAAACTGGTGAACAAAGCCCTCTTTCCTATTCATCAAAGTCTCATTCATCAAAGAGTGAATAATTCTGGCATTCCATCCTGACCCCATATCTTATGATACCAAACACAGCAGCTGGAGAGCAGGAAAGTGCAAATGAGCCTGCTGTTTTGTGGATGCTATCAATCTGAGCAGTCCCATACTTCAGAAAAGCAGACAAGGAGCTCTTAGTTGTTTACTTCCTTCATTTATCATCAAGAAAATGCTGATCACAAGTTTCCTCAAGATTAGTTGGCAGTTAAAAAAAACCCAACAACAAACAACAGAACCAAGTCTGAACTAAACAAGCATAACCCACATGGAACATGTGATGCCTGTTCAGCATCTCCAGAATCTGCAATAACCAGGGATGTAGTTCCTCGGTGGATCTTCTTATTTGCCTTTTAAAAGCAACAGCTAAATAAAGAAGACAGTGTTACTGATTTAGGTACCTTCATCAGTTTAAAAAACCCTAACAATCAAGAGTTCTCAGCTTCATTCCCAGAGGAATGCAGAATCACAGAATTGCTGAGGTTGGAAGGGACCATCTAGTCAAAGCCCCTTGCCAAAGCAGGTTCACTTAGAGCAGATTGCACAGGATCACATCCAGGGAGGTTTTGAGTATCTCCAGAGAAGGAGACTCCATGACACCTACCAAAGGACACTATCATCACAAAGCTCACCTGCAGTGCAACTCCTGCAACTTATTTACATTTAAAAGTTGCATTAAGGAGATCTTGACAGCATAACTTAATTCATGCCTGATTGACCATTCTTAGAGCTGGAAACTGGGGTCAACCATGGTTTAAAACTTGATGCCACAATGCAGCAAGCTGAAGGAAATTGCTTACTGGTCAGTCTCTGCTTAGTGTAATTGTCATTGAAAGACTTTCTTACATAGGTTTGTGGCTCTGGAAAGAGTAGCTGATCTGTGGGTAGGGAGGAACAGGTGATAACCGCCTGGGCAGACTGACACTGGTCAGCTTTAACACAATTCACCTTAAATTCTTCTTCACTGACTGAAATGCAGCTACCTGCTTTGTCCAACCTCACCTCCATCTTCGGACAGCTGGAGACAACCTGGTCTTTTCTTGCACAATCCAACCATTAGGTAGGATTATCTAACTTACATGAACTACACTGTACAAGCACCTTTTCTCTCAGAGCTATGGGTGGGACTAAGGGAATTTAATTTAAAAACTACTGCTTGAAATCTAATATTTGCTTGCTGAGCAGCAGTAGTGGAATCTTTATTAGGAAGAACTGGATTGTTAGACATTGGCTGTGATTCATTGTAGACTCTATTTTGTCTTGCTGCTCTAGATACTTTTTTTTTTCCCTTACAACTTGAATAACCAATTTAAAGCCATCCCAGAGCTGGGTGGAAATGCTGGGGTAAACACTGCAGGGAAAATTAAGGGTGTTACGGCAGAATGAGATGATTCACTACGGTTCAGAATCTCTAGATCACTTCTGTACAGCAAGGCCAAACTTTTTAATGTATATCTAAACACATATCGTACCAACATTACAATGTAGAGCTATGCTGCCTTAGCCTACATCCTTGAGTAGGTACAGTGCTGTCACCTTGAAACAGCTTCCAGCCCTGGCTTGTGATTCCAACACAAAACAGCAGGGAAGAATTGTCCCTCCCACAGTCCCTGTCTGTGAGCAGCCCAAAGTTCATTCAGCCTTTTTGTAAACATGCAGGTAGGTACTATCTAGGTAAGATGTTCATCAGGAGCAATGTAGCATTAAGACAACAGAATATATGGCACTAAAGATGTCATCATTTCACCTTGAAACTACAGCTTTGAATTACTCTACTAGTCACACAATTGCTCTCTCTGAACATTTAAGAGTTGTATGTATGTGGTGTAAACCAAACAAACTAAATGAATGCCGGCCCCTGCTTGGACGCAGCAACTTAGCTCAGACACAGTATCTGTAGATATTCATTAAAGGAGCAGAAGCAGCATTCCAGTATGTTCCCTACGCCACACCTCAAATTCCTGAATGTTTTCCTGAGAGGGCTCAGAATTTGCATATAACGGCCTACACTTTTTGGGTGACTGCTGCTCTGGAAATAGATTTCACAGATGTTCACTTTGCCTCCTGTAAATATCTGAGCTTTAACAGCTCAGTGCCAAAGCCTACTTAATTTTCTTTCCAACAAAATCAACTAGAAGTATCATGACTGATAAAATTAGAACCCACTACTATTACTATATGGTTTTCCTCTGTAGTAGTATTTGAAAATGAAAAAGTACTAGAAGTGCAAAGACATTTGCAGACAGTAGCAAGACATCACTAATCATGTTGTCTTTAAAAACTTTTATTTGTGATGAAACCTTGAATTCTCAGTTGACCTAAGAAATCAATCAGAGGATTGTCAACAATCCCATCAGATTAGAAGCTAAAGTCTGTGAAAATACAGCTTATTAGAAGATATTTCCTTCCCTTTAAAAATGTTTTTTCTTGACAGCAAAAATTACAAATTCTACCAATAATGGTGGAATGGTTCTAAAATGAAATATGACCATTTTGCAATGGTATATGGCTATCTCGCAAAATGAACTATGTTGCTGTAACAGACTTCAGTGCATAGAACTACCACGAGTAACTCCAGCAAAATATCAATTAACTGCAATCTCTATGAATGACCCTCACGGAGAGATATTTACTTAAAAATCACATCTTCCTTCACAGACTGTACTGGTTTTAGCTGAGGAGGAATTAATTTTCTTCACAGTGGCTGGTAGAGGGCTGTGTTTGGGTTTGTGCTGAGCACAGGGTTGATAACAGAGAGATGTTTTTGTTATTGCTGGGCAGGGCTTGCACAGAGCCAAGGACCCTTCTGCTCCTTGTGCGGCCACGCTGGTGAGGGGGCTGGGGGTGCCTGGGAGGTTGGGAGGAGGCAGCTGGGACAGGGGACCCCAACTGACCACAGGGACATTCCAGACCACATGACAGCATGTCCAGCATATAGAGAGGGGGAAGAAGGAGGAAGAGGATGGACAATTGGAATCATGGCACTCATTTTCCCAAGTCACCGTCACATGTGGTGGAGCCCTGGCTGTCCTGGAGGTGGCTGAACACCTCCATGCCCATGGGAACTGGTGGATGAGTGCCTTGCTCGGTTTGCTTGTGTGCACAGCTTTTCCTTTACCTACTGAACTGCCTCTACCTCAGCCCATGAGTTTTCTAGCTTTCACTCTTCTGATTCTCTCCCTGATCCCACTGGTGGAGGAGTGAGTGAGCAGCTGTGTGACATTTGGTTGCTGACTGGGTTTAAACCACGGCAACATACGTAAAAGAAAAATATTCTTTCATTATGTAAGATTGAGTATGGTCTCTGGGAATATTTGACAACTCAGGTGGCATTTGCAGATTGAAAGGGCTGTTTTTAAACAAGATAGAACAAAATTTTGACTAGTTTTACAAAAAGGTGCTAAGAAATTAGAGCTGGAGTTCAGAAAAAATTCGATTTTAATTTATGGCTAAGAGATCCAAAGAGCACTGGTATTCAGAATGGGCAAATCACATTCCATTTAAACATTCATATTCCAGTTCTAGATTTATTTCCCAACTTTTATCCTTCCTCCCATAAGCCGTTAGCTATTTGGATCCAGTACTTTGCATCAAATCTTCTGCTTCAGGTTTGTAAAAAAAACACCCAAAGCAACTGTCCTTTCCAGAGAGTTAAGTTAGTTGGAAAGCAGACTATAAATCTACTACAAAAAAGTTGCAGCAGAGGCACAACTTCCAATCTGCTCTATTAAATAAAATAGGCATTATCCAGGGCAAGAAAAAAGACTTGAAAAATGCCAAACTACGAAATCAACTACAATTAATGACTTTCTTACTGCTCTAATGCTTCAGAAAGAATGCGTAACAATCTCTTAGTCCTAGGTAGCTTTTATACAAGCTTTTAGACAAGCTTTTTATACAAGGTATTTTCAAGGTTACTTCAGAAACTGTTTATGTGAGTATTAGGATCATTACTGGTAAAAAATCCCAATAATCTTGTTGTAAGTACTAAACATTACAACTGAAAAAATTTATCTCTGGGAGATTTGCAATAGTAGACATTTTAAAAAAACAGGTAGATATTTTCACTAAGGAAAGCAAAGTACTAAGGAAAGCAAAACATTAAGGAAAGGAAAAGTATTTGACTGTTCCTTCATGTTTCCCATGCTCATTGTCCAAGTCTGAGCACTTAAATTGAATAGAAGAAGGAATAGAAATAATGTACTTCATATTTTAAGAGATAGATTAAAATATTTTCCAGATGTCAGACTATTTCTTTACAAAATATTCTTCTTTGTGTTACTTACGGAAATGCATTAGGCTTTTTCAGACGTGAAGCAGAACAAAAGTGGGATAGCAGACAACTATTTATAACAGCAATTACAGTTGCTAGTCTAGTCCTGTTTTCTTTTGCATTATTAGTTTTACATGCTTCATTCACAAAAGCTAACCCAAAGAGCTAAATGAAAAACATGTGAATATTTATGGATAGAATGTAATATTAATTAAAGCTTATAATAATATAATCCACAGAGAAATCAATCACATAAAATATAAAAACTACACAAGGAAGTTATTGGTTTTTACTTAAAACGGAGCATTTCAGAAATTAGAAACTGCTTCTCAGAACAATGCATGGGCAACAAATCTATTCAAAATGAGGCATCACTTCAAGACTGTACTGTGAACAGAGCCTGTGGAATCAGTTTAAGATGTTTCTTCGATACCAAAAGATGTCTTTGGGGAAAAAAAAGAGTTGGATCTTTATGAAAAAATTACATGAGCTAAACTGTTGAGTCAAATACCTAAAGGTTGATTAGAGAAGAAAAAAAAACCCTCTAACATTTAGAAAAGGTTGGAGAAGTCAATAATCTGCAAAAGCAGATTATTAAAGGGTTTTTTCCTAATCTTTGGCTAGTGTGGCTAGTGTATCTAGTGTACATAACTTCATTAACTTCAGCTGCATTTTGATAGTATCTGTTCACAAAGTTTTGTGAAGGCCAAGTCCAATGGGTTTCAAATTGTTGTTAGGAATAACATCATGTTTTCAGACAGCTTACTGAGAGATTGCTTATTGAAAGCATCTTTCAAGGTGAGGCACCTGAGCCTGGAACGATAAAATTGCTTGAAAACTGTAAATATATGCCATGCAGTATCTCAAGAAACTGCAAACCCTTTTGTGGCACTTTAACTGCACAGTACAACTCACATCCTATCTGAATTCTACCATGGTCTAAAAATGCTATGGAATACCTTTGTTTTATCTGAACATCACATTGCTTGCTGGGTTCTTTAATCATCTAATTAAAGAGTATTCCTAACATTTTTGATTTTCTAATTCACTTTGAACAAATCCAGTAATTGCTGAGGAAAACACACTCAGTCTCTGTGTACAGTATGTGAGACAAACTTGCACCAGTGCTCAAATGAGTAAAGCAATTAACTTCAAGATAGTATCGCTGTATTGATGCAGTAAGGAAAAAATATTGGTGAGATTTTAACTATTATATTAAAATGGAAATCTATAGCAATATTTTGATAATTTTTGCTGTAAAAACAAGAAACTAGTGTTATAGCTGTATAATTTATGTATTGCATTTACAGTTTTAATAATATTGAACTGTTAAAAGCTGTGTTTTCAACCAAAATAATTCCAATTTGACAGATTCTGAAATAAAACTACAAAGACCTATAACCAAGTAATTATAGAGGTTTATATTAGAGGTATTGACATTTCATAGCTAAGCAGCTCTGTTTCCAAATGCAGTGGAGCATTTTCACTTTGGAGCAGGGTTAGTCAGATCCCCCCCGATTTACCCATCCTCATTTTGTTATACGACATACTACTGGTAGCACAGACTTCCAGTCAAGTGAGCTGCTCTTAAAAAAAGGCTACACTATTTGGGATTCTCGGGACTTTTTCATTCAAAAGATCTGTCAAATACATCAAAACACAGGTTTTACTACTTCTCCTCTGCTATGTTCGTTCCTCTCATCAAGCCAATGTATTAATTTTTTGCTCACTTAATCACAGTCCCACCTAAGGCTCATGTAGGACTGACATGCTCCTGTCAGCCTATTGACACGTGTACTGTTCCTTGTATATAACAGTGGCTCTGTCACCTAACATTACTAAGAACATCCATCTCATCTTCATTTTTTGTACAATGAGATGTGCTCTGTGACTGTAATATTCAGCTCTAACCACTCTGAGGTAAATTATCAGCATAGTGCATTTTACACGACTCCCATTATATCCCACAGATACAGCATAAGCTGCTCCCTAGCAACTGCAGCAAAAATGTACCCCTTTAGGCACTTTTTCCAGCTAAAGAAACCAACTTTCTATTCGATGAACTTCATATATAAAACAATCTTCGCTACTGTCAGCTCAAATTGTTCTGACTAATGGTCCTTAAGATGCATTTTTAGCCCTTTGCCTCGTTTGGGTTCTGATACAGAAGTTTCTGTTTCAAACCTCCCACCTCAACGATTTTAGCACCAAGGAAAAAAAGTATTTTTCTAAACCAAGAAATATCTTCCCAATAAAAACGGACCATTTATACAAGAGTTATAATCATGAGCTAGAAATCCATTTTAGATGGAAAATGTAACTCCCAGCATGCTGGCAAGAGTGAAGACCCTGGATTTATTTTGTGGAATGCCGAAGTCTTTTGGTTGGACTTCATTCACTTACTGAATGGAATTGCAACTATTTTCAAAGAACTATAAGCTTTTAAGTAGACTATTGCTTCTTGCGTAATCCAGAATCTGTTTAAGTGAACTTAGTTAATATCTGGGGAAAGCCAGAAATTAGTCCTTGTTTAAAAACCACTAGTCTCATGCTCATGCATCACACCTTGTGAGTAAGACATGGCTGCTGTGACATTGTTACTCATTTTAACACACCATAAAATATTTTAAAGGAAATACCAGAATAATAACAGCTCATTAATACTTCACAAATGAACAGAACCCTCCACCAACATTCAGGAATTTCTCCCTCTCTGCCAGGGGGAGGGTGTTACAGCAGACAGTTAACTTCCCCAATGAAAGTCAAGCCTTCAAGTCCGATGTTATGAGGCTGGTCAGGTTAGCACATTTAGGCAGAGGCTAGTTTGCTATTTTTGTACAGCTCTACATCAGACTCCACTGGCATGCAGCCCTGTGCATGGTCAGAAAGCAGTTCCAGGATAGAAGAGCAAACAGTACCTGTTAGCTAGCCACAGAAAATAGCAAAAGCAGGACAGCCATATCCTTTCCCTTCAGGAAAATCTCTCTTGGGAACTGTTATAGACCTCTAAAGGGAACGAAATCTGTCCTTTCAGTTGGACAACAACCACGCCCACTCTGTTGACTGATACCTCTCTGATAAAAAGCAAAGCATGTGCTGTGTGACTACACTTCAGGCATCTTCCTTGGTACCCGTTAGTGAAACTGACCCTGAAAAAGTGTAAATGAAATTCACATACGAGTTTATGCCAAGTTTTGACATGACCCTAGAATAGAGCCCTGGATAGCATCTCACATGGTGAAGCAGTTTCCAAGAAGTCTTGTGTCACCACCACCTGAAGTCAAATACTATACAGAAATTGGTATATTTAATAAAATGCCATTGAAATAAATCCTAGTTGGAACAGTGCTAACTGACATATCCAATTCCTGAACTGAAGTACTCATCATCAGTCACTGGGTAACTACCTTCCACAAAAAATGGCATTTCTATTACTTCCATATTGAATAAACATTGGAGTTCAAACTGCATTTCCATCAGAGAGTTCAATGTGGTATAGCTGGTGCAGTGTTATGAATTCAACCTTGATGCAAAGTTTTATTAGTAGTAGTACCATCTTTTGTTCAGTGAGATTCTCATTTCATGAACAAACATCCTATTGACTTTTCTGTGACATTTATGTATTTTTGGTCTGCCAAGTCAGGTCTTCTGTGTATGTCTTAATGACCTAATTAAAAGAACTATTGTCATACCATTATATAATATAGCAAGAAGAGGGGGCAAGCTGTTTCCCTTTTAAGCTAACAGGCACAAAAATCTGTAGGTAACAGCTTTTAGTACAGTTCTGAATTTCCTCATAACAAGAAATAACTGGGTTATACGAACGCCCCAAATGATGAAAGAGTTACGTATTTGGAAAGAACAAAGATCATATGTATGTGGCACACCTTCCTATGGATGAAAACCTAGCTGGATCAGACAAGAAAAAAATAAAAGCAGTTTTGCAAACTTTACACTCAGAGAAAACCAAAAAATAACATACAAGCTTTCTAGCAATGCTTAAACCATCATTATAAAACAGAGCATACCATTTTATTTCAAATCTCCTTTAAAACCTTAAAATGTATGTCAGCTTTAATATTAACTGTATTGCCAATTTCTCACCCAAACTCACTGTTTTCACTTTTTTCTCTCTCTCATTATTTCCAGAACAAATATAGTACAAAAAATGAGCAAGGTGTTCCTGACAGTAAACAAATACTAAAAGAGCAAATTCAGTACAAATACCATCCTGATGAAGCCCCAGGCTACAGTTTTTGTGGAAAAGTAAAGTATAAATCTTTGCTACACTTTGCTCAAGAGAAAACTGTTAAATACACTGAAGCTACTTAAGTCCTGAAAACTGGATTCACTGAAATTCAGGGAAGTCCTGGCTTTTCACTCTTATGGAAGAGGGTAAGGAACTGAAGACTGAATTTAACTGAGGTGCTAGAGATCACTTTTAGTTAGTCCAGTGGGCTTTGCATAAGGATGTTGATGTGAAACCCACCTGGCAATCAACTACTTTTACTTTTGAAAAAATATTTTATTTCTATCTGCATGCTTACATATTAGCCTACCTTTTATGAATTTGTTAACATTTAATATGGTCATTTCATTCTTATGGTTCTGTTTATTGTAACTGTTCTTTGCATAAAGATTATTTAAGCAGAATAATTATACTGTTTGAAGAATAACTCAAGAGCTATAGTTGAGGTTCTGCTCTAAAGGTGGGCAAGGTTATTACAATATTTCATTAGCACAAAACAATACATCTTCAGATAGAGGCAGTATTGGCTTGTAGTATTTCTTGTTACCATGCTACCAACCTTTGCTTGTAAAGCAATTTAATCACTTCCGTATTGGTTATACATGAAGTATTAGTGCTGTGCTTCATAGGGAACACCTCCTGCATTTTCATTACAATATAACAGTACTACTTACAGAGTCAGAAAATCTATTTGTCTTTAACCATGTCATTGCATCTCATTGAAAAATTTCTAGCCTAAGTTTTACTAGTTAAAGAAATGAATAGTCTTCCAGTTTTAAGTCTTCAATTCAACCAGTCTGGATTTCATTATTTTCTAAACTACACATGTCTGCTCCATGGCTCTTTTAGTTATCTTTCATATTACCACCTATTAGAATGGTTCAAATACTATAAATCTTTGTCTTTTGAGAGAGAAAACAACTCAAAAATTTTAATATCCCATGAGATAACCTCGTACTTATACATCTAACACTAACATTCTTATCTAGCTACTATACAGCAAAAAAAGCTAAGATTACAACAATTTTTATTGTTTTACATATGAAAGACATAGTCATCATCTTCAAAAGATCAACATTTTATTTTCCAACAATGAAAATATATGAAAGTCAAACGAAATATTTTATTTTCCTCCATTAAAATAGTCTATCAGATAACAAAGAAGAGATACTGTTATTAATACCATGCCCTTCTTGACAAATCAGGCAAGAATGTCATCCAGTGAGTTATGAAATCCTGGCACATAGGAACAACATGTACAAAATGGAAGAAATTACAGAATTCTGAGGTAGTACACAAGACAACATAATGGATTAACAATGTAGGCATGCATAAATACATATATACAGCATATTTAGATTACTTTTGAACTGAGAAATGTTGAAACTAAACTTTGATCAGCATTTTTATCATCACTTTGGAACTGCTAGGCCAGGCTCTTGGGTGTGTGAGATTCCACTCTGCAAGAGGAGTAGTCTGTCACAAAGCCAGCTGACAGCCACCTGAGTCTGCAGTGTCCTCAGCACCAAGACAAATGTGGTGCCACTGTCAAAGGCTCGACCAGGGGACCAAGCTGTAGAACCCTTGAACTCCACCCACCCAAGCAAGTACAAGTGCCACCAGGTACCCGTGGATGGCCCTGCACCTGAGAATACTTCCCAACCCAAGATCTCATCCAGCTCTCCTGGTTGCTCTCTAGTGGCTGGGACCAGCTAGTGCTGGCCATGCCACGTCCATAATGTGACTGGAACTGATCCACCACACGCAGCCAGGGCTGCTCCTTTGATTATCTCTGGCCTGAGCAAATCTGCTCTGGTGTTCACAGCAGCAGGGAATCCAGCAGCCAAACCTGACACTATGTGTACACTGCACTGTGTGGAATCTTCTACAGATAACTCAGTCTCAAACATTGTAGGGAAACAAGTACTACTAAAAGCATTTGTACTATAACTAATACCAAAACTGATTTCTGGTATTAATCATCATACTTTTTATTCAGAAGATGTTTCAACATACAAGATAGTAGTTACTTTTTTCTACCTGACACACGTGCTTTGTCTGTAAGAGAATTACAAAACACTTTTTAACATGTAAAATCAGGTAATGTTTTTAATACAGCTACTTGAAACCATGTTGTTAAAACCATGACTAAAAATTACTTTCAATCAACTGCATGTTGTGCAAGTGGAACCTTGGCCCAATAATATAAAAATTGGTAGAGTCTGAAAGATAGGAAAAAACCCATAAATTTAAAAAGCTTGGGTAGATCTATAAAAGTTGGAAAAAACACACAGAACCTTTATTGGTATCGTGATAGAAAGAACTGCATTAACAATAATTCTGAATAGTTCCAAAATATCAGGTCTGAGTCTTCATTTCACTGACAACTGTACAAAGTGCACAGGAGTTGTTCAGATTTAACTGACTTGTTTGCTCATGCCAGAAGTCTCACTACAGAGCAATCACCTCAAACTTGTCTCTAGCAGTGAAAGGAAAGCACGCAGTACCTTGGCTGAGTGACCACTCAGTAAACAGGGACATACTTTACAAAGGCAAGATTGATTAGCACTTGTATGTTGCTTACTTTTTTACTGGGTTATAAAGAAATTTTCCTTTCTCACCATTTTCAATTTACAAAGGAGATGATTTCCAGGTGACCTCAGCTGTGATACATTAACCAATACATGGCTTCCCCAGACTTTGTGGTTAATATAGTAATATATAATTTAAAATTATATAAAATTATATAAAATCTGGCCAAGGCTCAAACTCCTGTGCCTTGGTGCCTGCCTCTGAGTGGACCTGTGGTCCCATGACAGCCAGCCAGAGTGATTTGCAGTAATGCAGCCAGCAGCAGTCAGATGCCTCAGTCAAAAACCACTGACAAAATGCAACAGCAGGCAGAGGCTCAGGGAAGTTTTCTATCTCCAGGCGGGCTGTCTTTGACAAGTCCTTGCAGTGCAAACAAAACCTAGCAGAAGCCTACTGTGACAGATTCCTTGTTGTATGATCCGTGACTTCTGCTGCATCATCCACATTCATTTGCACATTTTACTATGACTTGATGCCTAGCCTGATAGCCAGTACAAGCGTAACACCTTCAGAGGAAAGCCTGTGACTTTTGACTCAGTTATTTTCTGTAAATTTTTACTGAGCTGTTTTGCAGTGTTGTTTTATGTTTTATGTTCTTAAAATAATTAATGAATTTTGTT
The DNA here is from genome assembly GCA_013397015.1 of Myiagra hebetior. Taxonomy (NCBI): domain Eukaryota; kingdom Metazoa; phylum Chordata; class Aves; order Passeriformes; family Monarchidae; genus Myiagra; species Myiagra hebetior. Next base: position 16,932 of record VWZQ01010432.1, on the reverse strand, counting down.
TCAGAAAACCAAAATGAAAAAAAATATCTGAAAGTGGACAGCTGATGCTATACATGACTTTCATCTCCCAAAACCTGCAGGTGAGCTTTTCTGCTTTTACTACTAAATTCTCTTGCTACCTACTTTTGTCATGATTGTTCATGAGATTAACACACTAATTGTGTAAGATGATAAAGAGCAAAATTACAATGTGAGCTGCCAGTACCAAAATCAGTTTGCAAGAGACTTCAGCTGATATCAATACCAAATCTTAAAGACAAAGAACTACTGTTTCTTCTCTGCAAATAAAAAACCAATTCACAGTAAACATCTTATTTTGGAACTTCTCAACAGAGTTGAGTTTGTTTATGTTTGGAATTAGCAGCAATAACAGAAGTGTTTAATTTCCCTATTATAAATGAATTAACAGTACAGAACTTGTACAAGTTAGTTCTTAGTTTAACTAGTGTTTTGTTTAATGCCTCTATGTTCATGCATACACCTATCAAGAATTTTTACTCTCTCCTGAGAAATAGTCAGAATAAGACACCCATAAAATTGTATTTCGGTATCTCCTCCTCACCTGTAACTAGGACATAATGTGTTGAATTCCACTCCCATTTGTCGCAGTGACTGGACACAATCACGCAGATTCAAACAGCAGGCAGGCAAGCAGGTCAGGTCCACCGAGCAGAGCCAAAAGGGGGCCTGCCCACCTTTATTATCACACTTTTATACTTCTTTTAGAACAATCATACATTGGTAGATGAGGTTAACACCTCTAGCATTTTACAGGATAGGAACACAGTCTATCACCTTTCTCCGCCTTGGAGAAAGAATGAACAACTATCTAAAAGTTCAGTAAACATCCTTAGCCGGTTAGAAAAACAAGAGCTATGTTTATAGAAAATGCATGAGAACTTCTACTACAAAGTAAAAACATGGAACACTGTGAAAACCAGGGCGACACCCATTGACTTCTAATTTCATAAACTAGACAAAAGATATGGATAAATGAACTTGTCCCCAGTAGCAGTATATTTTCCATGTGAAATGTTTAATATGATCCAACTTAAAGAATCAGTAAAAGACCGGATGCTTAAATTCTATTCCAGGCTTTTCTGGCCCATTTCAATGCCTGATTAACGTTTGACTTTGTACACTAATCTGAAATCTGCACATGAAAATTTCCAGCAAGGAGGCCAGTCTCTTCAGGGTTTGCAAAAGAGTTTTTCACCTTAGGTGCAACACAGGAAAATATTTATGTAAAAGTCTTTCAGAGCAGAAGAAGTAATGTGCTCTTTAACAAACTGATTGGGTAGAAGTGAATCCCAAGCAAGTACAGAGACATCAGGCTCAACATGATTTAGTTGCCACTAACTTGGTGAGAAACTTTCATTTGAAGCTTAATTCTTGTGATGAAAACCTCATATATTAGAATCTTTTAGCCAACTTTTAGCAGTGCTCTGTTACTTCCTAGCTTATTTTAAGCAAATACAGTATAAACTACATATAACAGAATTTGGTTTATGATTATATTTGAGCAAAGGTGCATTTTCTGTGGCCTTTTAACAAAAATCTGGCATACTCAAAATCTTGCCAAAAAGAAATTAAATGTGTTATTTTTCTACATGGAAATATCTTGCAAATGCTGAAAGCTTTATATAAACATTAATATAGTAGATTTTTATAGTGCAATGCTGTGACTGTACTAATGCCACTCTCACTAGCTGCCTAACAGAGCTGATGAATTCCTGAGATTTACTGTATCTTCTTAAAAAGTATACATAAAAGAAATTAACTTGTTGAAATGTTTTTTGGATGCCCACAACAGTGTGGCTTCATTTACATGGACCATTGTACCTACATCAGAGTATTTTTTCTAGGGAAGAATATAGTAAAATTTGGCTGATGATTCTGAAGTACCTTATAAAAATGTTAGATGAATGATTGCACACATCTTAACACAAGGAGATACTGTCATAATTGAACAATGGAACACAAGTTCCACCTTTTACAATCATAGTCTGTTTAAGGCAGATAAGCAGCACATGTGGCACTGCTCTATCACTGCTGCCAAATGTATTCAGCAATTATCACTACTGTGGCCTGTAAGTACTGGGGAGAAAGACTGTGCAGGCTACACCGTGACAATGCTCATGTCCATCCGTGACATCCTTGCAGCCTACCATGAGCTCACTGTGCCACGCTAAACTAATTTTGAGCTGCATCAGCCAACAGAAAGCTGTTTTCACTTTGCAGCTGCTTGTACACATGGACATGCTTGTCATGAAGAAGCACTAGGTGGGTTTCAAGCACACCATGCAAATGGAATACACCAAAACCTTTTTCTTTGGCAAACTGCCTTGTTTTTGTTGCTACAGTTTCCAGCAAACAGCACCCATTTAACAGATCAGGAATATAACTTTAAACCACCCATGGCAAACATCAAGTAGTTGAAATGTATTTGTTACATACTTGAATACATGCTGATTTGAAAAAGCTGTTCTGATGAACTGCATTATAGTGCAAAACAAAATGGAAGAAGACTCCTATTGCTGCAGCCAACTACAGTTGGTAAAAGTGTTTCAGACAACCAGATCTACACAGCAGATGACCTCATAAATGGGTAGTAGAGCAGCTGGGGCCTTCCTTCAAAGGATATAAAATATAATTCTTTAAGCTAAATATTTAAATTAACAAAGCAATAGGCTGCCTACTAAAATAGTCCTGTACTTCTGCCAAGTACTTGAACAACAATAAATCAAGAAACAGAACAGCACTTCAGATTGGGGTTTGACAAGCACATAAGGCAATTATTAACTGCTGCTGTTCAACCATCTTGCTCTCCTCTTGCAGTTTACCTTCATAGTTCTATGTCCTCCCTTGCACAGCCTTCAGAAGGTCCTCTGTGAAGCAGATGCAAGCTGGCAGAAAGTGGGTTTCTGTTTTGTTTTGGCTTTTCAAATCAGTGGCCAGGGTGGAGGACTGGTCTTCAGCCAGACTTACATGCTGAAGTAGTTCTGCAGAGGGTTAGGAAGGATGGTGTTACTGTGACTGGGAGAAGGGAAAACAGGATCATCACAGATACACTGCTGGAGTTATACTTGCGCTGCTGTGAAACCACATTTATTACTAAGTAACACTAAGTAGTAGCACAGCACACTAATAATACATTTCTGATGTTTCTTTAAACCTCACTCTCAATGCTGTTGGCAATGCAGCAGCTTTTCTAAGTGACATGCTTTGAGTATCAAATGACTAGCCTGGCTTTGAACAAGGAACATGAAGAGATCCTTTCTATGTGGCGGGCTTCCAGCCTAACCTCTAAGACAACTGGGAGGGAAGAGAAGAAAAGCTTTGGTTATTATTTTCATGTTACTATGAAATGCAGTTCACAAATGAAAGGTGATTAATTAGATAGCATTGGAGTTAAGACTGTTGTGTAGTGAATCCATAGAGAGGCTAGGAAGGCATTAAAGGTATTTGAGTAAATATCGCTTTGCCCTCCAATATTTTTAAAAGTTTCTTTGGTTTTAATTAAAAAAAAATTTAACATGGATCAAATACCATATACCACCATTCTCACTTCCCCATTCAGTGCAGTTGGAATAAGTGCTAGGAATAGCATTTTTCGGAGTTTTCTTTCTGTTTTATCTGGTCTGGATTTCTGGACACAGCATTAACCTGTCAGCCTTTTGAGCTTATGAGTTTACTGAGGGCCAAAAAAAAAAAAAAAAAAAAGAAAAAAAAACCAAACAAAAAACCCACAAACAAACACCAACAAAAAAACAAAGCCTGTGTTACAAACAGATGATTTTTAAATCTATGAACACCCTTGTCTGATATGCCACGACACTTTTATTCCTCTCAGACATACATGCAAAAAAACTCGTAAGGTATAATACTGTTGGCAAAATTGAGACAAAGACAAGAAGTTGTGTTTGAGCACAGGACCAATGCCATCATGATGGCAAAGAGCTCCAGAAGCACTGTGCAGCACTGAGAGTGGACTAAAAGATGATGAATGAGCTTCAGTGTAGATATATGCAAGCTAATCCATCTCATGGAAAATAATCTCAGTCACATACACACCATGCTGACAAATGACTGGAGAAAAAAATCCAGCAATCATTATTGACAGATCCCTAGAATGAACACTTTTATGTACAACAGCAAGAAAAACCCTAGCAGAACACTGGGTATCATGAGGAAAGGAATCGAGAAGAAGACAGAGCACATTTTTTTTCATTGGTCCAAGGATAGAACCTTGTGGTCCATCCACATCTTAAGTACTTCTGGTCTCTGCATCTCAAGAACAGACTCTAGTCAGAGAACAAAATCTCAAAAGGATGGGGTGCCTGCCTTAGAAAAAGAAACTTGAGGGGCTTTTTAGTTAGGAAAGAAGACTGAATCAAGATGTGATCAATCAAACCATGAAGATGGTAAATAAATTAATATAAAGCTGCTTGCTAAATCCTTTAGTAATAGAACTAAGGGGCCTTTCACAAAGCTAGCACAACATTAGTTTATAAAGATTAGAGTGCTTCTTTACAAAGGTAGTAGTAAGCTTCTGGAACTTGCTGCCACAGGACGTTGTGAAGATAGTAGAGCATCAGCAGCTTTGAAAAAGACAAGTTCTTGGCTTGCAGGTCCACAACTGGGCTCTAAAAACACTGAGCAGATACATACCTGCCATCCCTAGTATGACAAACAAGTATGCACGAAGAGTGCAAGGGAATAGGTTCATGAAATGGCTAGGTTTGTGTCCAGTCCCTAACAGCCAGCATCCCTTAATGTCACTGTCAGAGACCAAACCCTGAGTATGCAGCTCCACTGGTCTGACACAGCAGAGCTTTTCTGATGTTCTTAACTTCAGTTTCCTTTTGTATCTTCTATTAAGCTCTGAAAAAAATCATGAGGGTTACACCCCTGCTTCTTATCAGCTGTGAAAGATGAAGGTCAGATTTGAATAACAGCAGTCCTTCAGTATAAATTCCAACACAACATCCTATGCTAAGCAATAAATTAGAACTACATCTTTAAACAAAAATAAGGGTCACACCCAGGAGGAAATATTTGCATTACTCCAGGCAGTGTGACCCCAAAAAGCCACAGATGTTGTTCCACAGCAAGATCAGCTATTTCAGTGAAACTGTAGCCACCTGCTGAGGGACAAAAGAAACAAACATCAGCCCCTCAAAGAGCTGAGCTGCAGAACTGCTCAAAGGGAAGCAAGGTTAGGCATGCAAGTCATTCACATTTTTACTAAATTAAGTCTCAAAAGATTGTAAGAGTTAAAGCCTACTGGTATTCAGATGGCAGACTTAAAAAATTGAGTGCAAAAGCCAGTATCTACAGGGTGTTTTCTGCCCTGCTCTACAGAAACTGTTTATACATGAAATAGGCATACTATAATTGCAATATTTTGAGACTTCTGATAATACAGAACACCTACAAAGGGAAAAGGTGTTCCTTTCCTCAACACTCCACAGAAATGAATAAATGTAGCTCCACAGTATTTACACAGGGTTTCAGTTATATAGCATTTTCTTCGTTCACTGCACTCTTCACCATTAGCTCCCTCACCAGTATTTGGTAACTTCTTGTTATTCAGTTGCAAAAAATGCATACTTATGTATTTCATAAATATATGTAGTGATAAATTATACACTTTTATATGCATTAAATTACACATTTTAATCCTTAAGGGAATAATAAAGTAGAGTTTTGATGAATAGCTATTGCAGATATCTAGATTATTCCCACTAGTTTGGGAGCTTAAATAGACAGCTACAAAATCAGAATGCAAGAGAGCTAAAAAGAGTGTCCACTCCCCACTACACCTGCAATACCTGGCAATTTTACATTTTAGGTTGTGATGCAAGAAGAGGGGTGTCTTGTAATTGAGATTTGTAGCTCATTATCACACCTTGATTCATCTCTGTATTAATAGTAGCCACAAACAGGCCCAAGACTCTTGCACATCCTTTCTTTCTCCTGGTTGTGCTGGGGGAAGCTGATCTGTTCCACCAATATATATGCAGTCTGTAAGTCAAAGAATACCTGCCCATCTTTGCCTCTCTCTCTCTGTTGAAGAGCTGTGTTCTCAGCAGTGGGAGATGAATTCCTGTTTAGGAGTATCTTTTCTAAGTTCCTTGAAAGGCATTCACAGGAAAGACAGGTGCTTAAGCAGAGCACTCTTGGTCATCACGCCCGTGGCAGTGATAGGCAGCAGCAGCAGATCCTATCACCATTTGGAAACATCTGAGGCTTGTGAGTAAGCAACAACAGGAACACTTGGATGCTGAGGCATTTTATACTTCTGTTTATCTGGAGTTCTGCAGAGCTGCCATACATCAGCATTTGGAGTTGTTGTGTTTGATGGAGACACTGCTATGAGTCTGTATTTTAACTGCAGTTCCAAAACAGCATTAGCTTTTCCAAAAAGATCAGTGTACCATTTGCATGATCTAATACAACTAGGAGATACATCATTCACTCATCTTTTCCATGAGCTTCTGCAACTCTTCGTTGGTTCAACTGAATGTACATATGTACTTATTCCTAAAATGTAGTTATTTCTAAAAAGCATACCTCTTGTTTTCCCTAGCTGTATCAAAAGAAATAATTTTCCTTTAAGTCATGGGAAATTACATCAATAATATTTTAGTATCCCTTTTTATCTATTTAACTAAATAAGCAACAGGGTGGAGAACATGACAGAATTGACTGCTTCAGTTCCAGATTTCTTATTATATTACATATAGTGATACTACCCTGTAAAAATTACTACTAAAAAGCAGCTTAGGAAAATCCAGGATATCTCTGAGTGTTGTTTTAGTTGGGAGGCATACAGATGGATTCATTTTCTCTTATATAGAAAAAAAACATGAAAAGCAAGCTAAAATTTCTGAATTGTCTGCATTCTCCTCGAACTTTTAACTAGGTATGAGCATTATATAATACTTAAGAATATTAATACGTCTACAGCTGATTAATATTTTTTAACAAGTAAATACTTAATACACTTATACTGACTTCAGTGGTGGAATGATTGCTGCTCCAAAAAAGTTAATTACTTACTAACAGACAAAGAAGATGAAAAACATTGAATCGAGCACCCTTCTGAAACAATAGAACTGAAATGTTTTGATGTTTTAGAAAAGGTTTCCACAGAACTGTGTATGGGAAAAAAAGCATGTAAGACAATGATTGGCTACGTAGTGAATACATGGCATGCACTGTCCTGTATGCATGTCCTCTTGGGAACAGCCACAGTGAAATGACTGTCACAAATTATGTCTACTCATGTGCCGAAGGTTCTACAGTTTACCCATTCACAAACTAAATTTTTAGACTAAAATTTGGTGTCACTCACAAGGGAGGGTGGGGGGGAAATCTTAGTGTTTTCAGCCTGTAATCTACAAAAAATCCACTGCTCTCTTCTACAAAACAACCGCAAAAATTTGGGATTTTCTTTCCTAAAAAGCACGCAAGGAAAATACGGGTGATGTTATGAGGCAGACAAGCAAAACTGAGTGCATCTCAGACATTGCATCATGACTATGTGTGACATACGTGGATGAGGATTGTTCTCTAAATTACTCTAAAATACTCTGATGACACTGACTCAGGTTAATGAGATTTCTGAAAAACTGGTTTGACAATAAGACATTTGCTTAACCTGTATAGATCTATCCAGAATTTCTGATGCACAAGAATGGAAATTTCATTAGCGATTTATATTTTGTCAAAAATGTTATTTAGTGGGTAAGTATGCAGGGAGGGAACAATATTTAACCTGTATCAACTCTAAATTTCACACCTCCAATCTTTTACACTTACTCGTGCCTTCCCACAGCTGTAAAAATGGGCTTCAGCTCCCCAAAGCAGAGCATGTACGTGTTACAATGGTGTTTGCAGTGGTTATTCACCCTTGCATCTGTCATGATTTAAAACACTTCTGAAAACACGTTATGCATCACGTGATTGAACAGGTCCTTATAACTAACTAATCAGAATACTCTATCAAGAAAGAGTGAATAGAAAAAGATCAATACACTCCTAGAAAGTAGAAAAGGAAGCTTAAAGCTACAAAGGAACAAAGAAAAAACAAACAAACGAACAAAAAAACCGAATCAAACTAAATGCTCTTTACATTTTCTGCAGACAGTGTTTAAATGTTTAAAATGCTGAACCCAAGAGATGCAAAATAACCAAAAGATACCACAAACTATTTTCTCTTCAACTGTTAATTGTGGATGCTATCCTCCTTCCTACTAAATCAATGTCAAAACTCCTCTTTATTTCCATGACTGGAAGATCAGGTCCTTTATCACAAAGTCTGGCAACATCCTGGCAGATTCCTTCAAATGTTATATAATCAAGATACTTAATGTTTACAACGACATCCATAAAGATCATCTAGAGGCTGTTTTTATCTAAATTAACAAGATTTAACAACACTTTAAAGCTTTCCAGTATTTGTCTTCTATCACTAAAAGTACAGTAGGTTGAAGAACAATGGAAAGAAGTGTGTAGGGATAAACTGGATTTCATCTTTCTAATTCCTCCGTCTCAATAGCCAGTGGTCATGTATCAACCGCCACCGATGCGCTTACTTTAAAATAACTTTTCTTTGAGCTAACTGTGTTAACAACTTTAAGCCCCAGTCTGCGGCCGCATCACCACCGCCGCTGCCTTCGCTGTCTGACTGGCCCCGCCGGGCGTCCGGGAGCACCTTCGAGTGAAATGCTCCCTCCAAGGGAAGTTCGGCGCGCCGCCCCAAGAGGAGCGCGGCCGCGCGGATCGCCCCCAGCGGCTCCCGAGCGGGCACGGCCGGGCCCGGGCCAGCGCCGTCGCCGGGACCCGC